>JBAMMX010000004.1:21443211-21659812 GCA_037126225.1 Dillenia turbinata
CTCTTCAGCTATTCCAGTTGCACACTTGAAGAAACTCTCAATTCGTTTCAGAAGTCAATGCATGGGGATATGAGAACCTTCAAATTGAAATTTTAGACAATTCCATATTCAAGAGGTATGTGTCTGTACTCCATGCCATTTCATGTCCCCAAAACCTAGTTGGTTGTGCCAAGTACGGTTTATGGAACTATGCACAGATGGATGTATCTACATTGAGCTTAGTTTTGCAAAACCAAGCTGAACTTGTGAAAGAAATCCAGTCCCTTCGAAAAGAAAACCAGCAGCTCAGGCAGTTTTTGCAACACTGACAATTACTTATATCTCGTGTCACATTTTTTCTGGGATGTATCCCAGGTTGTGCTTTTTATTTTGTATGGGAAGGCAAGAAATGGGTTTTGAACAGAATCCTGACCAGCCAAGATGGCTGAGAACACAACATTCTTATAAAAAGAAGTGTAAGGGAGAAGGTGAAATAGAAAATATTGTAAGCCATCTTATGTGTTAACACCCTGGACAGATGTCATTGATTTAGCTTCAATCTTGAAGCTTTGAAGGATCCGTGAACAGATATTGTACCCCAATGTTTCCATAGTAATCCATAATTTTCATCCCATCCAGGTGAGATGTCATTTTAAAGCCTTTTTCTTTTCTTCGCCGGAGTTTACGGGTTCGGCAACCTGTGCTGATGCGAGTAAATGAAATTAGAATGTCTATTCCATTGTCAACTTCATGTTTCTGAGGGGAATATAAAGGATACCAGATGACTAGGGTTAAAGAATATGAATCGGATCAGAGTGAACTGTTTCATTAATTTGATGAGTTATGTAAATATAAGGCCAAATTTTTATATAAGGGTATATAATAAACATTTAAAGTAATTCGGGCACAAGAATTAGTCTACCATTAGAACTGCCCAAATGCTAATTTTTATGCTTTTGACTTCCAGTTAGTCCCACTTGTGCCTCAGCTCCTATTTTACCTAAGATTTTATTGCATAACAAAATTGATAAATGCTAAAGAAAATAATACAATTTTGAGAAACTTTACGTCATATAATTTTCTCCTTTGAAGCCAAAAGCAAGAGTCACACCCGATACTGTGCCTAGCTGAATAAAGATATTAATCGATACAAAACTTAAAAATCAAAAAGTTATTTTAAAAGAACTCTTCCTACATAAATTGATAATATCTAAATCGGATTATTTGAAATATAATTTTAAATATTAATCGATTATTATTATATATTTAAAAAAAAGGTGGAGGAGTCATGAGAGGCCCATGGGCCGTCCGAGGTTGGAAAAATGTATGATTATTCACCAAATCATTTATAATGAATTAAAGATGATCATCAGGTTAAATGGTAATTGAAATAAATAATTTGATTATATAATTTTTATAATCATAATCTAATTAAATATACTAAAAGTTGACAATTTTTTTGTTCGAATTATATAAATTAATTCGATTCGGGCTATCTAAATTAACTAGATTATTAAAATCTCTTACTATAAAAAACTTTTAAATAATATTATTTTCTATTCATATTTATATAAATATAATATATATCATTCATATCGATTTGTAATTATAAACTGTAATTTTAAAATTTAAAATTCACTTATAATTTTATTTGTTATTTTGAAAATTTTAAATTTCAAATAAATTAAATTTTGGAAGTGGAAAAGGAGTTAAATTGGAGAGAGAGAGAGAGGTATGAGTGAGAGTATCAAGTTTGAAAGTGAGTGAATTGGATGGTGTTGGAGGTTCTTAGTGACTCAATCAACAAACGAAACATATACAAATAATTTTCGAGAAAAATAAAATAGATCGGATATAATAATAAATATCTCAACGTAGTAGAGTCTCCCAAAATCGACCGTGACGTTTTTCGATCGGATCTCCAATGTCGAATGGTGATCACGATGTTAATCAACCACCACGCAATATCTACGACGTTATAATCCTCAATCCAACGATCATTGTGACGGGAGAAATTTTCGTACGCGAAAATTTTTCAAACCCTCGTTTTTATTCTCTCTAGGGAATAATTTTCTCCTAGAAACCATTCTCTCATGGCTATTTCATTTTTACATAATTTTCTCAACTAGATTGGAGATGTTAGTGTTCCTATCAATGTAATTCTACGTTAGTAGAAATTGAGGGAGAGTGGGCTTTTGGTAGTTATGGGTTAGTGGGATAACTCCCACTAACCCCTCACAATTACCATAATGCCCCTCTTGGGCATATCTAACTAATATCTCTCACTTACACATGAGGGCATTTTGCGTTCGTCACAAGATCACAACTCACGCGATCATATCACCCCATGAACTTCATACGGGATGGCCGTGTCGACCTGAAGTACACTGCATGAAAGAGACCTCCTCGGGCACACTCGTTGGATGAACGAGAAGTCATCGTTAGTACCAAAAAGATATCGCTGCACCCTAGATCCAAGATAATCACATCCATCGAGCTACTTTCCTCATCGAAAATAATCCCCAATAATTGCTCAACTATGTATCCACTATTATGCTTACATCCTAACATGGATAGACATAATAAGCATGCTGGGACGAATACAACACAATGATGTAATGTCAATTAGTCTTTCTTTTCCCCAAACTCGAATCCATTACCCTTGGTAATCAACTGCTTTCTAGACCTATCTCCAGACCTCAATTTATCTTCCGAACCATCAATAAACAGACTAAAGTAGTAACACCGAGACAAAACTTCTAGAACAAAACAAAAATGAGAAAGTTAGAAGAGATCCCACCCAAGGATCTGTCCCATCACGTTGGGAACGGATCAAAATCATATCACATCCTCAAATAATGCTCCAAATATCCCGGTGGACATATCACACGCGGTATGAAACGCGTGCCACAAATATATTCTCCAATTTCTCAAGGGCATATGTCGGATTTTTTTAACAACTACAGTGGGACTCAATCTACACATAAAGACTTTACCCGAGGAGATCTCAAAGAGAATATTTCAAAGACAATATCACTAGTCGCATGTGATATCCGAGATCTCAAATCTAGCTACCTACACGTAACATGGATGCTGGCATCGTCCATCCCCCGTCATATCACATATGACCTCATCCCGAACACATATCGGGCGACTTATGTTCTAGGGCCACTCTCAAAGCCTCATCCTGACTAAAAACCGTTTCATCTTCGCTCACTCGAAGTCGAAGGTGAGTTACTCGGATGAGAGAGTCAACTACGCCCCGCCCGATATATCATTTATCATAACAAATCACAAAATATATGATAATAAGATAGTCTATATAAATAAGTGACCCCAATTATCGTACACACATGTCATATATATAACACAATAAGCATCGTACAAAGTGAGAAATGTCAATATACATGCAAACCCAATGATTCCAATATCTCATACGGGATCCATCACACTGGGTTTATTGAAGGGATCGACCAACACGTTCGTATAATAATTGTATTCCACTAGTCACTTCGCCCTTCCCTACATGCTCTCATAACGTAAGATTAGGTATCAATGTGTTTGGACGCAGCGAGCACAGGGTCTCAAGTGGGTCAGGCGGCTCCTGATTTTCTCAATAAATCATCACTAGCCTCTCACCGTATTGACACAACCCCTAAGTGATCGGGGGGAAATCTGAAACCAAACACTCTCCCTGAACTACCACTGAGCATCACATAAGCTCCATCCATATATAGTATAGAGACATATATAGGTTCGTCTTCTACTCCAAAAACAACAAAATACGAGGACGATTCATATACATTCAGATCGCCAACTTGGGCCCAGATCTCCCCAATACCCATCAAAATGAAAATCACCTCCTCCGTTGCGATAAGAAGAGGTCTCAGCTTCTCTACGAGATATTCCCCGGAATCCTACAGAGATTGCCTCTCCAAACATCCCTCTAGGCGATTCGATCGATACCTTATTACCATATTGAGCGCAAAGCAAACGTACGATCGTGGACGCCACACTTGTACATCGAACCACTTAATGTACCGGTAGAGGGATTCTACTCATTTACTGCTCGCCCTTTCCCGAGTCTTAAAGTATAGTCGGGAATTAGGGTTTAATCTTTAGCAGTAGAGTATCTTTGGGGTCGTAGTCGTCTTCCTAACGCTTGAGAACTCTCTTGTCTGTTGGACTCCTGTGAAAAGTCAACATCTCACCGACGATCCCTGCTGATCCTAACTTCGAGGAAGCAACGAGTCTCACCCATGTTTTTCACATCAAGACACGACAATGTCCCACGTCACCGCAGTACAACAAATACTCTTTGTTGTTCCCGGTCAACGGGAATGTCATTCACATAAGAACATGATCATAAAAGAATCGAAACCGAACGTAAAGGTATACGCACATGATCCTCCTTAATCATCACGAAATTATGAGATATCACCTCATCGCGAAATCTCAAATGCCAGCTGCCTGATTGATGATCAGGTGGTATGTCGGCTCCCCAAGTCGACAAACCTTATCATCCAAATCTACAAGAATAAAGCAGACGGCCGTCTCTGCGTAGATCTTCCCATCCAAAAACTCATACACAGGAGAATACCAACGCTCAGCGGACCACTCAATCCACTATCATGTCCAGAACAATTAACAAAAGTAAACGGATCGAGATAATCTCGCCACACTCGAGTAACCCCAGGTTATCGAGACGTGATCTTATACTAAAATCTCAGTCGGCCACTTTTCTTGATGTTGAAAACCCACATGTTCCCGGCGCCCTAATACCCTCGGGAAATCGGCTAATCCCGGATCCCGACGATTCTCATCTACTTCTCTCACCCATAACCTATAATCATTGGTCTTCCACACCCTCAAGAACCTATAGGGGATAGTTAAAGGTTTCTCGTAATCCTCAAGAGTCACACCTGTTGAGCCTCCCTCAATCGTAGTCGACGGTTGAGGCACGCGTTCACGATTACTCTAAGAGGAGGGGGAACCTTTTACCTTTAGATGGATCGCTCTCTATGAACCACATCCATAATGGATTCTTAGGTCCCGCCCTTCCGGATTAGCTAAACCACTAAGCCATCCATACGATAAAAGTTAAAGTCCCAATTGATTTCACCTCTCATAAATCATTTTCAAGAAACTCGGTATCACGAGACTCATAATCTCGGTCAGAGATGTCCAATGCCCGTATGCTCCATGTCAGAACACAACCCCCGGAGTGTTCGAGTATCTCATAAAGATACATCTCTTTTCTCACGAGCTCAACTCGCCGTGTGGCGAGAAATAGTGAACATACGCGGCACAACCCCATAATTTCAAATGACTAAGGTCGCTATGTCCCCTGTCCAAACCCAGATGAAGATCGACTCCAGGGACCCCCCATATGAACACGATTGAGAAACTGGAAAGCGAACATGGTACGCATCTCCCCAATGGGAAACGAGTAAATTGGCTCCCGCCCATCATCGACATCATCATCTCAAACAAAGTCCTATTCCTCTCTCGCGCTACTCTACTCCACCCCCGAATAGCAAGGAATAGTCGGTTCCGTAATGCCCTTCTTGAAATAGATTCTGACAAATACTGCATTTTCTCCGACTCGGTTACGAGAGCCTCCACTTTCAAGTCTAACGATTCTCAACCTCACTAGCAGACCAAACCTCGAAGCATCTTAATACCTCAAATTTGTGCGAGATCGAATCAATATAACCAAACGCGTGTAATTGTCTGTGCAATGTATTAGAGTATCCAAGGCATCATTTCCGGGTCTCACGTTCATAAGGCCACATATACTGAGTGGCGGGACAACACCGGGGCCTGAACCGACCCATGGAGTCTCGCTCCTCATTATGTTGTCGAATGGCTCTCATGTAAGTTCCGTCTAAGCAACACTTCCCGGTTAGCGGGTTCTACAAAATCACTCATTTCATAACCTAGTTTCTTCCTTTCTCATATTATGAGGATATCAAGAAATACCATTAAAAAAAATCACTTCAGCCGCATATAGTCCCTCACGGACCAAAATAAATTCAATCACATGAATTGTCGTAATTAATGGAAACTATAAAATTTTCAAATTAATGGATCATATATCCTATCATCGAAATCAAGTTCCGTTGAACATTCGAGCGTAAATGACGTACGCAGTTTGTTAACTTTGCAAACTCCAACTTGCAATGTTGCTTCCCGATGTCAACAGCTCCGTTTCTCTGACGTAAATCCTCCTACCCAAGACTTACTCGGCGGAACTATATAAGCGCTGCTCCTATCTCGAGCCTACGTGATAGGTTGCTCCGTGTTTATAACCCACGAAGGAGAGAAAACAGCGAGCATTTCGAACCACGTAAAGAAGGAAGAGATAATTTTCACTCGTCACACTCATGCAGCCGAAATTGACCAAAAATCATACTACAAATGTAAAGCACTACCATCTTCGTCGTGATGCAACTCCTTCTACTGCCAAGATTATTATACATTTCCATTTTCTCGGATATTTTCTTCTTACCAAACTCAGGTCCCACAGGAGTCCTTGCTTGACGACCTACATAACATGACCCGTATGGCCTACTCGCCTCAGACTGCTCCTCCTGAGCTCTCCCCATGCCTATTCACATGAGTGAAGGTATGAATACTTTCATCGTATGTGAGGAATAGACTTTCATGATTTCTCATGAATCGGGTAAAGAATCGATCGCATCTGAGACTAGAAAAATATATCCGGAAATGGGCTGGAGTCACATTCCCCGACCTCCCACCATACTCGAGCATTTTTATCAAATGTTGCATCATCATATGATCAACCATTTTCTTATAAGTTATTGTAATTCATAAGTTAGCATCCTCAACTTAGAATACGAAGAGCACCACAATACTCTTTATAAAGGGGGAGCCAAGCGGAGCAAAACCGTAGGATATTGCTTATATACCGGGATCACATCATCGTGCATGCTACTAAGGAGAATTGTCCTAACTGCGGCTTATAATTCATCTTCCATGTATGTGATGTCCCCTAATCCCGTCGTACGAGGTATGATACCCTCCCTGAGTCCACCATCTCATGCCTCGAATTTTAATTAGAACTTGCTCTTCGAGGATAAATTGAATCTACCGAATTATCACCATTCAATTTTATTCTCCTTACAAAGATCTAATACGACAATTTTAAAAACAATCATAGAGATAATTGTGACTTGTGATGCTTATCTCACATTTTGTACACCTACGAATCAACAAGACACAAATGATTCGAATAGAGACTCCAAGATGCAGCGATAGCGAATCAACGGACACCCATACACCACAATCCGAATTGCATCTCATCATTCGGACTAGGATTGATAGACACAAAACCCATAAAAATTCGGCTTATGGATGTGTGACCCTCAAAATTAAAAAAAATTTCAATTCCCGGGGCTGACGGTCGCGGTTGCGATCCCACGTGCCCGCCACGCTCGGGCGGCGCCCATGCACTGCACACGTGGGACAGCTGCTGGTGCATGCGGAAGACGCGCAGCAAGCGTCAAGCGATGCGCCTGCACGGCCCCTCTGTTTTAAAATATTTGCAAATCGTGAAAACTCGATTACTAGCCCTCCAAATTAAATTTCTAACCTTTGGAGGAGATTTGGCTGTGTAGATCTTACCCCAAATAAGTGAAACCGAGGTACTGGAATCTGAAATCCTAACAGTAGAATAGAGTTTATATGCATTTCGAAGCAAGCACATACCATTCTTCTCCCCAGACCAAATCAAGAAATCCATCTTACGATGGACGCTTACTGGGATTTCAAAAATGAGGTCTCTTTCTATACTATTAAACAACCTCTCAACTCAATTAACTGGATATCCCAGTGATCAACATTTTGCAACATAAAATCTGATACCCTACTAACTTCACCGCCCCCCTCTAGGACAGGGGAATTTACGAAAGGATTAAGATAATTATATAACCAAGGGTCGTACCAAATCATAATATCCTCCTCTAAACCCCCACTCTTGACTTACTCTGCCTATTCGGATTGAATCTCTAGAAGCCAAAGTAAAACTCGAATTGCTACCAAGAGAGGCATCTATAAAAGAAGATTTAGGAAAATACCTTGATCTAAGAAGGGTAGCAACTTAAGAGTCACAAAATCATGTGGCAAATACCTTGATTTAGGAAAAAGGCATCTATAAACAATAGAAGACTCCCATCCGAAAAAAACTAGGAAATAGAAGCACTGCGAGCTACCTTGCACGCATGGATTGCCTCTACTTAAGTCAAAAAAAAAAAAAAAACCATCATTTATTAGGATTTATAAATAAACTTTTATTCATTAGAATTTTGTGATAGAACTAGATATGGAATTCTTATGCCAAATCAAGTCCAATGGTCAAATATGGTAAAGATTTATTGTCATGGTAGTTACTCCGATTGAAAATCTCATGAACTTCTTGTTGAAAAGTTACTCTATCAGAAAGCACTTATAAAAATTGATTTTTATTTTAAATGTTTTGAAGTAATTAATTTTGATAAAAATTTAAGTGAGAATTTGAAACAAATTTATCGGGTATTTATGATTTTAACTAGATATGATCCACACGCACACAGACATTTTGACTTTATAAATATTATGTTTTTCTTTTACACAGCTAAAAATGTCTTAATATGAAATTGCAACAGAATTATACTGGAGTTGTTTTACAATGCACCTTTTTTAAAAAAAAAAAATATTGAGATTAGATTTACTTTGATATTGTAGAGTTATTAATAATAAATATTGATATATCCGTAATTTCAATTATTTTATAGAAAAAATTTAAACTTTACTTGTAAAAATATTTAATTTTTAACAAAATTTTATTATCTTATTAAATATACTAAAATTAGAATAAAATAAAATAAAATAACAATGTACTGAGATAAATTTAGACAAACTAAAAATTTTCAAGTGGGACCCATGACCCATTTTCAATTTTCTACCGACACAAATAAGAATAATATTAATTGATTATTATATTAATTTCTCAAGGAATGTTTTGCTTAATGAAATGGGTGAGGTTCGGTAGGCGCTTTTGACAAAATATATATATATATTAAAGTATCAATATTTAATTATGAACTCGATTTTAAATAAGTATTGGGGCGATATTATGGCTGCTTGAGTATTAAACTCTAATTCAAACATTTTGGTGCCATTGGTAATGGGAGGTATTGGTGCCAAACATTTTTATTTGTTTATTTTTTACTTTCTCAAAAAAGGAAAAAGAAAACACATTACTTTATTGTTGCTTATTGCATCAAACAAAATGAATATATTATTTTCGGAAATGATTAACGAAAGAATAATTAATTTTGGCCAATGGTCGACCTTTTGATGTTAACCATTTGGATTCCAGATTCAATGGTTTAACACTAATAAAAAATTACAATAATCGAAAATCAATAATTAATTCTGGTTAATTATTAATAAGTAAAAGAATATATTTTTTTAAACACAACAAACAAATATAATAACAGAAAAAAGGAGAACGAATACCAACGTCTGTATTTTGAAAAGTAACGCAATTATTCAACGAAATAATTATCTTTTTATTTCCCTCCATATTACGAAAAATAAAGAGATCTTCCAGAAGCCTCTCTCTCTCTCTCTCTCTCCACTTGCTTCTCTGCTTCTATTTTGAATTGTTTTTTTTTTTCTTTCCTTAGTGGCGCCCCTAAAAATGGGGTTGGTCTGAACTCTCTTTCTCACTGCATCAGCATATTAGGGTTTCTGAAAATCAAACTGACTCGGTGATCGGGAAGACGAGGAACCCTAATATTTGATCCAATTGAAAGCGAGTAAGTCTCTTCAATCCTTATGGCCGAACCGCCAGCAGAGGAAAATTCTCTTGGGGACCAGCTACGGAGGGGAGGAACATCTGCAAGTTACAACTTCAAGGATGATATGGAGGTGTTTTCTCCACTCATGGAAGTTCATCCAATTACTCCACTCGATAAGCTCTGGGATCCAATTGAGCGCGAGTGTGCCGATAAGAATCCTTCTTTGTTGCTATTTCCGTCGTCTAGTTGGCGATTTGCTCTCTCGGAGGAGGCTGCCAATGATCTTCCTATTTTTGATTGGAAACCTGATTCGATTCTCAAACAGGTTATGTGCTTTCTTTTTGACTTTGAGAGAACTGCGATTCCCTATTTGTAGAATGATCTTCATTTCCCCCTGATTGGATTTACATTTGATCTACATGGTCAAGTATCCTGGGGTACAATGCACATTAGCCTCTATGGCCTCAAATTTGAAGGTGGTCTTCTTTATATGGCTCTGCTTATTATTTTCTTGTTCCTTAAATTCTGTCTCTCGATCCAAAAGAAAGCTCAATGCACGGACCCGCTTCATTGGGTACCCCTAGGGTTTGAGTAGGTTTCATCATTGTTATGGGGCTTTCAGTTAGGGTTTGTGCAGAGAATCCTCTATCGTTGTACTCTGTTTCTTGCTGTTGATAGTGGATTTTGCTCTTCTCTGATTTTGGATTTACTCACAAAACCCTACCTTTGTCTGTTTGCTTGTTCGTTTTTATTATTCTGTTGGTTCGATTTTGCCATTGCTATATTGGTTGTTATGCATTTGAAGTTGGCTGGCTTCGATCTGTACTTTTGGCTTGAGATGCAATTTGGGGAAGATGTGTTTGTAAAGGCTCTCACAAAGTGTACTATTGACATCCTTGAAGTTGGATGGTTTCTCCAGGGCTTTGTGTTTAATTTTGATATGATATTTAATGTGTCAAATTCGCTATTGTTCTTTTAACCCCTCAATCATCTTGGATTGGAGACTGCCAGAGCATTTCAAGGTCGCTTCTTTATTATTTTTAAGATGCATTAAATGGTCATTGTTGATACAATTGAGATGCTTGCTTGTTCAAAGTATGGACATGAGTCTCTTGTGCAGGAGAAAATCATGATAATAGTGATATGTATTTCTTCATTGCTTACTCTGAAATATTTAGAAGCAAGTTAGGCACATAAAAACACATTTCATGGTCATGTCCTAAGTGTGTTGTGTCCTTTGGAAAATTCTTTATATCATGTTCATGATATTGAGACTATCCTCATATAAGTTGTAGCACTTGTATGATATTGATTAGTCTCATCCAATAAGCCCTTCAGTCTTATTGGCTGCATTACAAGTTTTTTGGAAACATATTGGCTGTTTGTTGTAGGATGGGTACTTCTGAAATGTGTTTGTGAAAGACCAAAAATCCTTGATGCTTCTGTCATCAGATGAGGTAGTTGAATCTGGTTATTATCATCTTCTTCATTGCCCTCAATCAAAAATGTGCTATGCCTGCTGAAGGCTCTTGGAATCATTCCTTTATCTCCTTATCATCCTTGATCAAAAGAGGAGTTAGTTTAGAAAGTGAAGTGACTTTAGAGTCCGAGTGGCTGGGAATTCGGATAAAGTCTTCTTTTGATTATGTTGTTTTTTTGCTCTATATAAGCATGCATAAATTAGCACATGAGCTAAGTTGTGGTTTGACTTTTTTGATGTGAAACAGAGGTCATTTGGTACAAGATATTGAGCAATGTTTTGATCATGTCGTAATGCATATGCCTAGTCACCTTTAAGCCATAACTATTATGCAAGTAATGACAGAAATAAAGCCCAGACTTGTCAGTAGGCTGAAAAGGAAGCACCTATAGATTGATAAGCACAACTTGTTTCCTCCTTGCATTCGGTCTTGTAATATCTGATGCTATTCCTGCACCCTTTAAATAATGTCCCAAACTCCATTTGCATCCAAAAACTCTAATCTTTTTCTGCAGGATGATTCTCTTTCCTCATTTACGCCATTAGTTTCTACTCACACCGCATCTTCCAAGAGCAATGACTCCATAGTTACTCCTCCAGAAGCTCAGGGTGGTGAGCGATTGTCTGATAGATTCCCGCATCTCCGACAACAGTTCAGTATGCCCTCTCACTTTCGGATGATGACATCAGCTGATATGACAACTGGGACAATGTTATCAGGATTGCAAGATTTGTCGGTATCAAAAAGTCTATCTAACTCCACTTCTACTACAAGCCTAAGCTCTGCCAGCTTGCATGCTCCAGATAATTTGTCTAATCAAGTGACATTGTTGGGATTGTCAGAGCATGTCCCTCTAAGTCCCATCTCTCGCATAACTAGACAGGAAGATGCTGAATCACAGGGGCTCAATTCTTTGACCCTCATACAAAAATTTTCTACTTATGCTGAGAGATTAAGCACAACTTCTTCATTTAGTGATGGAATGTCACTTTCGGTGGGCTCGCCAAAGATTAAGAGAACTGGTCCAGAAACAAGAGAGCTTTTGAATAGCTCCTTGTCACAGTCCGTCACTCCATTGGCTACGGAAACTGGGAGTCTTCCTTTTATTAATGTATGACTTACCCAGTTACTTATGTTTAATGTCTTGTCTATCATTCAATGTCCTTGTGCCTCAGTAATCGCAGCCATGGACAAATCATTGTTTATATGCCATGAAAGTGGATATACTTTTTTTTGGTGGTTCATGCTGTCCTAATATTACTTAATGGCCTATTTAATTATGACAGGAAGTTGTTCCTTGCGTCTCAGCTCAGCCTGATCTGCATCAGGGATCCTCTTTCTCTCTTCAGCTGTTCCAGCGCACTCTTGATGAAACTCTTGGTACCTTTGAGAAATCCATGCATGAGGACATGAGGAACCTTCATGTTGAAATTCTAAAACAATTTCACATTCAGGAGGTATGTATATATGTCACAGCATTTCATGTCCCTGGAAATCTTCTAACTAATTGTGCCAATTTTTGCTTTATGGAATTATTTTGCAGAAGGATGCCTTTGCTGCATTGAGCTTAGTTCTGCAAAACCAGGCTGAACTTATGAAAGAAATACAGTCCCTTCAGGAAGAAAACCAGCAGCTCTGGCAGCTGCTGCAACACTGATAATTAAGGGTGAGCATGAGTCGGCCAAATCCGTCCTGACTCCGCTCTCAGAAATCGCTGTTTACACGACTTGCCTGCCATATATATGTTATTATATATACGATGTGTTTTATTTTTCTTAATTTGAAAGTAATTATATAATTATACGTATATTTTATTTATTTATTTATACATTTTTGCTCTTTTAGTTGTTTTTTTTCTCTCTTTGATATAATTTCAAACAAATTTTTGTAATATATATATTTTTTTATAACAATATGAAATTGAATTCTATGCTCTTATTGGAAGCACGTGCTTTGTGGACTTTATTTCAAAATTGTTACTTTTATTTTATTTTCTTTATTTTTATTATATAGTGTTTTGACAATATTTTGTTAAATCAACATTGATGAAATATTTTAATAATAAATATTTATATTAGTTATGACTTAATAATTAATCTGTCATTTTAGCATAGTTTATAAACTCGAATCACACAGTTTGAGATGATAAAATAGCGAATCAGAAATTTTGGCCCACCCATTCAAGTTTGGTCGAGTTATTTATTTATTTTACATAAATCTGTCCAAACTCTGCGGAGCTGAGCCCCTACTAATAATTTCTTAATTCTTTTGTCCCATTAACATTTTTATGGGAGGCTATTTTTTGGGATGAATTCTTCTGTCTCATGCCTAAGACTTTGCAATTATGATTGTGCTTTTGATTTTGGAGTGGAAAGGCATAATGGGTTTTCTATAGAATTCTGAGCAGCCACAGCGGCCAAGTTTGAAAAATCTTGAGGGGAAATTGAACGTTGTATGCTGTCTTCTCTGTTAGGATTGCGCTTGAATTGTGTCACTGGGTATGTGGGATCCAGCGTGCACAATTCGTTCAATTATGAAAAATGTTTACTTTAATCATGTTTGTGTGTTTCTCTTCTTTTTATTATTTTATTATTTTTTTATTTTTTTATTTTTTTACATAGAGAGTTCCAAACTTTAGATTTTTACAAAAAAAAAAAAAAGAAATACGGTATCTAGAAATTATTATATTTGTGTGTATCTTTTCTATTTACTTGTACTTAGGCCACAATGTCGTTTTGTGACCCATTTTTGGTTTAACATGGTTCAATAATTTGATCTCTCCTTTTTCTTTTATTGGACTAATCGATATTAGGAGTTAAGTTTTGATTAATTCGATTAGAATTATTCGGATCTTTTTTAAAGAGAATTTTTTTAATATAAATATATAATTTTTTCTATTAATTTCATTCTCCCAAATTTGAAAGATTTTAAAAATTTATTTAATATTAATGTCGTTAACATAATTTATTAAATTTGAAAGTTAATATAATTTATTAACCATGAAACCATTTTATACAATTTCACTCACAAAAGATTGTTATATTCTAGACAGAAATTCTGCCCTCAGCTTTTGACTTGTGTCAAAAACTCAACATATTATGTTAATTTCAATTAACCATTACGTATGATTTGATCTAGTTTATAATCCCTCCCAGAATTTTTGGAAGTTTGGATAAAAACAGGAAAGACTTGAAAATCAATTAAAAATTCTATTCTAAGCAGAGAAACTAAATAGCTTTTGAGGTGGTGTTGTTGAAGGATGGAGAATTTTGCCAATAAAGGATGCATTTATTCATTTTTCCTTTCAAAAGCATAAAAGGGGAGCCACTCAACTCCATTGGCGCTTTGTCCTAATTGTGTCATGTAAACCGAGTACCCACACAAACCCGCTTGCGTAGTTCTCTTGATCGACTGAGGTGATACAACTGATCGACCACCACATTTGTGACAACATAAACTCCCAAAATACACCATTTTCGCTATTGCCATCAGAAATCACAGGAAAAGGGCAAGTCGGCCCTGCACAATGGCCTTCACCGAAGAGGTTGATGAAGGCTGCGCACGGAACTCAAATTACAAGATATTTTCTACTGCACATGCATAAGGCAATCAAACATTATGGCACATGATCCATTAAGCCAGGAATATATATAAAAGAAATTTAAACGATGTGCTTTTCTCTCGTATTCCTACATTTAATCTACTTGATTCATGAAAAAATAAACCATGACGAGAATTTTAACTGAAATTATATTAGTGAGACTGCACCCTAATATGCTTCATAACAGCAAAGGCAGAAATAAAATGTCATTGAAACTCTCAGTCATAAGAAAACAATTCTTTGTATCTTTGACAAAAATTTTACAAGGATATCAGTGTACTGGGTGAAAAATTGGAACAATCAAACAAAATAGCTGCATTCACACCTGAAATTTTCGCCATGCCCTGTGTAACATTACGGTAAGTCTCTTTCTAGTTTTAACTTCTTAAAATAACAAGCAAGGTCGGATTCATTTCAATAATGGTCAGCCGCCTCCAGACTTGAGTGTGTTACTCAACCTACATTCACAAGAATATGCTGCTATTAGGGTTTCAATCCATTAATTACTGAACCTATATGCGATATAGCCCATACACCAACTACAGAGTAGGATTTAATGAGCACTAATGTATTTGTACTCCGATATTTGTGCAGTTCATCCCACTTATCTAGCTTAAAATTTGAAAATTTGTGCTCCATAAATCTTGAAAAAATGTTAAATCTATGCTAATATTCCTTGGTAATTAAAATATGTCCAGAATCCACTCTCAATACACCTTCTGCTTCTAGTGCTAAAAAGGATACTTAAAAGGCTAAAAGATTTATAACAATAACAAAACATAGAAAATTGTGTATATTTTCCCCCAATAAGGTGATGGGTACAAAAGGTTTAATATAACATTTCCCTAAGACCTGTTTTTTGGCAAAGGGTTTTTTCTTTCAGCTAAAATAAAAACAAAAAATGCCAAATATACACCAATATAGATTTGCAATCATACAAAGTAGAGGGGAACTAAGGTGTTTAAACATCTCACCTAAATGTTTTAGTTATTTCTATTCTTGAACCAATGAGATATTTAGGGAGAACTGTAGTAAATGCGAGATCACCAGCTGGTCAGACCAATTAATCCATTGTGTAGGTCCCATTTAGATCCAACAGACAACCACAAAGGCCAAGTATTTCTAAATAATTGATCAACCAGATTCTTGTGAACTAGAGCACATTCTAAAAACTGAATTCAAAGAAATGTTAGAATAGTATAAATTTTGTCAAACCTTCCTTCCTAAAGGCTCCAGATGTGTTAATGACCTTCTTTGGGTACTTTTGCCTCATATCATGGGGCAGTTTTTGCAGGTTGCTTGTAATTGAGAGAGACTCATCTGTGAAGCTACATGCATGCAAGTACCCTAAAATATTCAAGCAAGCTATGACGCTATGAACTCTTCAGAAATCAAAATCTACAGCCCACATATGCACTGTTAGATCATTCAATGAGCTTACCAATCCAATCCCTCAAAGAGACCTTCCCCTTTTATAGCAGAAGTTTTGAAAATGGCCCACTGCCTATTTTTTATCTTATGCAGCTCCAAGGCCTCTGCCACCGCAGCATCATCAAGTGCGCCAGAGATCCTACATGAACAGAAAATATTAAGTATTTCAATGGTTTGTGGAACTAATCGCATAAGAGCTAGAGAATGTAAAAATAATGGCTAAAAAGGGCACAATCTATAAGCTTCAAAAAAGTGGAAAACTGTTTTCTATGAACACAAGCATAGGATCACATGCAATGTAACAATGTATTACCTAATTGACTATCATAAATAACTGAAAAGAGCAATAATACTGACCTGCTTGTTCGCAAATATGAGCACAACAGCACCCTTTAGTTCTTCCTCCTATCAAAGAGTTCAATGAAGATCAAATAAGTAATTATGCACTTCGATGCATGCTAATAATACTACCATTTCTATTTTTTTTTTTAATTCTATCATCTTTGTTGGGCATACTTCAAATCTGCTGATTCTTGCTCGAAATATACAGCATCTCTCAAAATAAACCAAGCATGATAAAGATAAAGAAAACATGATAAAGCAGGGTGAACATAACAGTAACAAGCTCATCATATTGTATGGAAAGATATATCATCTCAAACAGGCTACAAAAGTACCTCAAGGATTGCATGGAATTCATCTTTAGCAATTACAAGCCTATCAGTGTCACTTGAATCAACAACGTAGATTATTGCTTGAGTGTTGGGAAAATAGCATCTCCAGTATGGCCTGTAGCACAAAATAAGTAAACGAGGCATGAGACACTCACAACCACCAAAATAAGTAATCGATCGGGACACCCACCAAAAGCTAAAATTTATTAAAACAAAAAAAAAAAAGGAAACAAAAAGACAGAAAGTAAAAACAGTTCACTATCGTGATATAAACAGCAAGGCCAGATTAAACCTCACAACCAAAAATTTAGACTTTGAGAAAGTTTATGACAAGGTATGTTTCCCATCTTTAGTTTTGCCAATGACACCATTCTCCTTTTAAAGGAGGATAGTGAGGGTTTTAAACATATGATTGCCCTTCTTAATACTTTTTGAGAGAATTTTTGACCTTAAAATCAATATGTCCAAGAGTGAGTTTCTTAGCATATATATTCAAAGAGAGACTCCGCATAAATATTCAAAGTGAGACTATTGATCATTTGGTGACTATAAGTAATTCAACAAAGTATGAGTGACCTATTTCTTATCTAAGGATTCTTTTGAGAGGATAATTGTAGGAGTGTTCAGTTTTGGGATCCAAACGTAAACCGAATTCATAAAAGACTAATGGATGGAAGGGAGCTTTTTTAACCTTAGGTGGACGCATCACCCCTATTCTTGCTTGTTTGTTTAGCATTCCCTTATATTTTCTCTCTCTTCTGGGTTTGAGACTTTTTTGGTTTGATAGTGGGAGACTAAAAAAGAACATTTGGTTAGTTGGAATCAGATGTCAAAACCTAAGTCGGTCTTACTGATGTGGAATCTAAGAACATTTTTTTTGGGCATGAAAATGCCTTTGGAGATTCCCCTGGAACCTAATTCTAACCTAATTCTCTTCGACACCGAGTTACAAAGACCAAGCACGATCCCTGTCACGCTGGAGAGAGAATTTCTCATTACAATCCTTTCATTTCTCATTAGTACAATACTTTTCTTTCTTTGGTGTCCTTTAAGGTAGGAGACGAGTCTCGTGTGTTATTTTGGGAGGATTTGTAAATTAGGTATTTGTCCCTATGCATTTCTTTTGCTCATACTGATAGCTTGTCCCATAGTTACATGAATTGTGATCCGATATGATACTTGGTACGGGTAAGGGGACATGACATGGGACTGTTCTGACTGCATGGCCATGGGGAGGTAGGCTTGGTTCGGATTTTAGGATTGAAATTCGCTGATCCGGAACGCTATGCATATAACTTTAAAAAACAAAAAAAAGGTAATAAGTAATCCACTTATATTTAAATTCCTAAACTTATTAATAACCTAGAGTCCTAATATAGTATGCAGTGCAAATTATTATTATTATTATTATTATTTTTTTTTTTTTTTTTGGGTTATAAGATAAATATTTGGTATTAAGAATATAACAAATTAATTGTGAAAGTTGAAAGGTTTAGAAGGTAAAAGGTTGTGGGACACTTAAAGGAGTCAACAAAAAAAGTGGAGTAAACACTAAAGACTAAACATGTGGGCCAAGGAAACAAATATGTGCTTAGTAGAAATTGGTAGAAACAGTAAACATCTCTTATAATTGGTATTGTTCATCATCATCATCATCTTCTTCTTCTTCTTCTTCTTCCTTTTCTTTTTCTTCTTTCTTTTTTTTTTTTTTCTTTTTAAAAAAAAAAAAACTCTACATCTTTTCTCCTTCCTTCAGCATCTCTCCTGTTTCAACCTTGGTTGACCGTCCTTATCGACATCATCTTCTACACTTCTGATCAGCAAAATAAGACCACCAGCCACTTCAGAAATTTCCAACCAGCTTATTCTCCCTTTTCTGTCAGAATGCTTTTGCCTGGTGGCAAGTGAAGTCCACATGCCGCTTTTGGGATGTTGGATCTTCACGAAACTACATTTGAGTCTCTGGTCTCTCATCTCTCCATTTCGATGGTTATTTGCTCCAAGAAAGGTTGTTTAACATTTGATGATGCAGCCTATTCTCGTCTTTTTTGCTTGGCAAACAAGTAAAGGGTATCAGGTATGAATTCAATATCAATTTTTGCTTCTTATTGCTTTGAAGTTTGGAACACTACTTTAAGCCTTTGGATTCACAAACGATCTGCTTTTGGGAATGAACATCCCCAAGTGTGGAACTTTAGAGGATAGAGTGATCCATGAAACTATGAGTTGTCCACACTTCACTCTACTCCAATCAAAGATTTCTATAATAGGGAGGGATATTCAACTTCTTGGAATTTTTATTTCTTGAGGAATCTTAACAATGGAGAAAGAAATGAGTTTTCTTCTTTAATTTCAATCATTCAGGGCGATTAATCTTCTCCAAATATTCCTGACACTTGAGTTTGCAGTCTTAATTTTTTGTGGTTTTACGTGTAGATCTCTTTTCCCTCATCTATTTTTTTTTCTTCAAAATCCTCCATTTTATTCAAATAAATTTATTCGAAAAGTAAAAGTTTCTACCAAGATTCAGGCTTTTATTTGGTGTATGATACTTAATAAAATTAATACCAATAATCTCAAAAGAGGAGACCTTAGGAAAGTATCCCCCCGATTGTTTTTGTTATGTGCTATACCAATTCTAAAACTCGAGATCAATTATTTTTGCATTGTGACAAAGACATGGACTCACCTCTTTGCTGTGTATGATAATGATTTGGTCAGCCTAGAAGACTCTCTGGTTTGTTCGTATAAAGTTTAGAGGATTTGGAGGAAAGAAGGATGCTCGATTTTTATGGAAATGTGCGTCTTTGGATCATCCCATGGTGTATTTAGAGAGAGTAAAATGCCAGAATCTTTTGAAGTAAGATAATTAAAGCATCTCCTTTTATAGAACAATATTGTTTTTTTCACATATCTATAGGCAGATGTCTCGGAGATTTATAAAATTTATAGCCAAGAGGATTTTAAGAGAGACCAGAAAATAATTATGCATTAGTTCTTTTTGTATTGTTTTATTTTGTTATTTATTACTTCTGAGGAATTTTCATCCCTGGAGTTCTGTACATTCTTTATAAATCTAATAATTCTTCTTTTTCTATTAAAAAAAATTAAACCATCCATTGATATAATAAGCACCTAAGGACCTCAGGCAAGGCAATTTAGACCAACTTTTATTTGTTTTTTTGGTAGCTACAAGATAGCACACACGGGTGGAAAATTAGAGTCCACACATTCTGCCAGGCTGGAGGTAAGCTATGTCTTAGTTAATGAGATAATTGCAAAAGCTCAAACACATAGATTGCACAGGCCACAACAGAGCACTGAACTATAACTAAGTGACAACATTCATTGCATAGAACTATGCCTCGATACACACCACCGGAAACTTGGTCAAACATCAAGAAAGGTCCAGATAAGTTGATAACCGTACAGTTTTCAACTAATTGAAGGTAGTTGTCTGCTTCATAACAATCTTATTGGAAAGCAATTTCTTGGTGAATCCAAGGTACAATAACATTCACCAGCTCTACACAAAGAACTACACAGAAGCCAAGAAACCCTTCTTATCCAGTTTAGCAGAACATAGTCATGATCCAATTTATCCACAAGAAAATTTTCTTCAAACTTCTTTTCAGACACAAGATATACTGTGTTAGTGCATTTCTTGCTTTCCTATTGCTAATATTCCATTGTCATCATTAATGTCAATCAAAGATTGCTATGACTTATTTAGCAGAGATAGTCCTAAAAAATGTTCAGGGAATCACAAAACCGCATGTCAGGTGCCTTTGTTTGTTACCATGAAAACAAGACTCTCAGTGTTGTTGCCACTTGTTCCCTTTTTTTGGTGATAAGAGAGAGACCAGCCATTGAAAGCACTGTAGTCAACCCCCAAATGCATTCTATATCCATTTTCCCCGGAAACAAGGGGTGGAGTTAGTATGGGACTCTATCTATGAGCAAGGTGGGGGCAGCGTGGCAGGATTCAGCTCAACCCTGCTCCAATTAGAGTATGTGGCCAAGCACCATGGAAGTGGAGGCAAGCTAGCAAACCTTTTTTCCCACACAAGGGAAGAAAGAAATTTTATTCAAAAAAGAAAACATGGACAAACCAGGGAAAAGGCACCAGCATTCCAAAGAAGACTAAAATTCAAAAGACTTCAAAGAAGACCAAAAGAAAACACAATTAAGGAAAAGATCCACAAAAATTGGGATGGGTCACCCCAACACTCTAAAGATTCTTCTCTTTAGTTCCCCACAAACCAACCAAAACACAGCTATCTAGAGGATCCTAACAACTCTCCTTGTTAATGTACAAGCTATCATTCCACTCAAGCCCACACTTCCCTTTGAACAGAGCTTGAAGTCACCAATTGTAACTGCAAAGAAGAAACAATTCCCCTCACTCCAAAAAAAGATCTAGTCCATGAGCATTTTCCAAGATCTTATCTTTTAATTAGAGATGAAAATGATTTGGTAGGTACTAATATGCTTTTTACCTCAGAAAGAGTGATTAACGTTTCCTTGCAACCAATGCCTAAAGTTGGGAGGTTTTGTTTACCTCTAATTCTTTGATTTCTAAAATCTGTGGTACCAGATGAGCTAGAAACCCAAAAAGTAGAATTGTTAACTACACAAATCAATAAAGAAACACCTACGACTATCAGTGGCAAATTGGTCTCCTTCAGCATTTATAAATGCAAAATAAAAGTGCATTTCAGTGAACAGAGAGCTCCTCAACCATGTCCATTAGGACAGGAATGTTTCAGAAGCTCATCTTGTCATTGTTGGATACAACTAATAAGATTGGCACCATGGTGATAATAGTTGATCATTTTAGTGTATATGCATTTTTGAGGTGTCAAGATTGACTGAAATTCACAAGAAATCACTCTTTGTGAGAAGTCTGTAGAAAATTTACAGCGTGGACAGCACTAGAATCTTCAATACAATGACCAAAAGGCCTTAGCTTAAAAGGATAATTCAATCCAAACAATCTTGCATGGAGAACCAACCTCATATGCAACAAGGCCAATACCCCTCGAACTTATGGGGAAAAGGTAAAAAAAATAAATCATATGAATTAAAGCCTCATCACTGCATAGTTTCCCAGCATACTTCACACATTACAAAAAGGTTAACCATCACTTGCTCTTTTTGTATGATAACAGTAACAAAACAAAGAAGGCGGCTGTTCAAGGTGAACCTGACTAGCAATGATGTTGCCTAGGCCTGGCAATCGAGCTTTTTGAGCCAAGCTTTACAAAGCGTGGGCTCAGCCCGTTTAAAATTTTATACGCCCGAGCCCGAGCCCAGCTTGAGAAAGGTCGAAGAATTGAGGTTCGAGCTCAGCCTAAAAAATTAAAAGGGCCTCAGGCCCATTTCAGGCCAGAGTTGGCCCGAATCATAAATTTTATTTGTTATATTTTTAACCCATTTTATAACATAACAAATATAAAATAAAAACAAATTAATCATCCAAAATAAAACACAAAGCAAATATTACCAGATCAAATTAAGGATTACACGGTATTATGAAAATTAATAATAACAATGTCATGAAAGATTGAAAAACTATATCAAGAGTAATACATTAAAGTCATCAAGGTAACTATCCACATACCACAATATTTGATTTTAAATGGGCTAAGTCTATAGTGGGTCGAGCCCACTGGTGTCCAGGTTTGGCCCGAAATTAAAACGGGCCTAAATAAACGAATCAAGCTCGGCCCTTCAAAATGGGCCGAGCTGGGACCAGCCCTGCCCAGTTGCCAGTCCTAATGTTGGCTAACAGGATAGGTGGAAAGAGAGTGATTTAATTACCATCGTGGTCTATAGATAGAAATGTCTCCCTAATACTGATCATAGCCATCATCATCATCATCATCATCATCATCATCATTATTATTATTATTATTATTATTATTATTATTATTAACATTGTTTTACAGCATACTTTACAGCCATGGGCAATATTTTCTCTATAGGGATACTTTGGTTATGCCTAGAAATGTGGCAACCTAGTTTCAAACAGAAAGATATGAGAGAAGAGATATTGCAAGTTAATGGCAGTGACACCACTTTGTCCAGTTTGGACAATAAGGAGGTTAGCAATGCACCCTTCGAGGGAATATCCTAGCTACTGCAGTTAGAAATTAGACCATAGATACCATCTTAGTTGAATACAATTGCTCCTTTTCTCAGTTGTATCATTGTCTGGAGCTATAATTTTCCCCTTGTAATTTTTCTTTGATGAACTCCAATGACCACCCCAAACCAAATGACAAAAGTAGAAAACACTATGAATATATAGATGAATAGTTCACAATTGAAAATGTGATAGAACTAAAAATGAAAAATGCTAGATCCATACATGGGAAAGAAAGAAAGAAAGAAAGAAAGAGAAATATGTTATTTAAAGGTTACCTGATACTTGTCTGGCCACCTGCAAGGACATAAAGAATCATACAGTTAGAATGTGCTGAATAAAACTAAAACATCATAAAATACTACAAAAGTTTATGCAAAATATAGTATCTCCTCAATTGCTTGAATTCTCTTCTATATTGCACTGGCAAGTGATGACTGATAAAAGGAGTGTCAATTCAGTTTAAAAAATTCAGCTTTAGCCAACAGGTAAAAGAGATTTGAGTCATATAACTGTTTTCTACTTGTTCAATCCAGAAGATGATGTCCATATTTAACTGAATCCCACCCATTTTCCAACAGGATAAACCTACTGTCAAGCACTTTGCAAAACAAAATTCCCACTCTAACAGGTAACCCACAAAAGACCCAACTTTAGACTTAGTCTTACAGACACCTTAAAATGAACAAATAAATAAATAAATATCATTAGAAGGAAAGTAAGGACGATGAAGCATCCTTATTCAATGCCATTAAGATAATTAAAAGAGTACAGATTGTCGATTTCTTTCAAAATCACTCATTGAAACACTTAAAGCACTTCAAGTATCTTGAAACTATCACTTGAATAGATGGTGCTCTTCAATTGAGCCAGCTCATTAAAAGTTATATTTCTCATCTCTCTTAATCTAATTTGCCAATTATTTTGTTCAATAGAGCAAACCTATTGCCAATAGTCCTGAGAAGGATGCATTTTAAGATCAATCACTTGAATGACTAGCTTTCTCCATAATTTAAGACCCATCATTTGAAGGCCCCTTAAGAGGAATGAGACTTTCTTGATGAAGAAGTACTGTAGTGCTTCCATTCACCACCTAACCAAATGGACTCATGGAATCCGCAGTTATCACTAAAGGCCCCTGAAACATTGGGTAATACCTTAACTATAATTATTTATCATATCTCTAAAGTACTAGTTAGGTGTCGGATAAGTTCCCAAGAAGTACTATAAAGAAAGTGAGACCACATGTGATAATAATTAGGAAAGATGTCTGATATTTCGCCCATTTTGAACGTCCAAGCTCAGAGACTCTTGGGGTATTCTTTTGTGAATACCACAAAGGTGCATGTGAAAGTTGACTCCTACTCTGAGGGTGTCAAAACTCTGATTTGTTCTCAAAGTAAGCACGTCCTTTCTAGATCATGGCATCATCTTACTAGTACCACTTTTTAGTGAAACAGTTGAGACCTAGGGCAAAAATGACTACTTCCGGAGTCCACCCATCTCTGATCTAACATCACCAAATTAGGTTCATTTAAAAAAAAAAAAAAAGGACACTGCCTAAGAAGTCATGATGGGCACACAAAATTTAAGAAGTAGGACAACTGCCTAAGAGAAAAGGTGGATTCCAACATGCCAAATATAAGAGACAACATATGCTAGTGTTCATAGAGACATATGCTAGTGTTCACATCTTATGAACCAAATAGGTGTACATTTTAAACTGTAAATATAAACTACAAGGAAGAAAACGGGCATACACACCAAGATCCCATACTTGAAACTTGATACTGTTATACTGCACAGTTTCCACATTAAACCCAATTGCTGCATCAAAAACAAATCCACATTTATCAACCATAAATAAACTAGCACACAGATAATAATAATACTAATAAAAAAGAAAGAATACCAACTTGGAATTGTGGAGACAACTTCCCCCATTTGAAGTCGATCTGGAGTAAAACAGTATTGCCAACACTTAATTACAGAAAAAAATAATAGTAACCCACAACTCAAAAACACCAAAATTGAGAAGGGAATCCACCAAAACTTGAAAAAACATACACAGAATTGTGGTTTTGCCAGCATTGTCGAGGCCGAGAACTAGGATCCGAGCCTCTTTATTGCCAAATAGCGAAGAGAACATTCGACTAAATAACAGACCCATTGTTGCAATTTATATTGGGAGACAGAGCAGATCAGATGAGTATCATTGAATCTTCGATACAATTCTGACCAGATCTGCAAGGCAGAACCCTGTTCCTTCCTTGTTAAAGAACTATCAAATTCAGTTTAAGGAGGAGAGAGAGAGTATAAAAGGAGAGGGTCTGCTTGCTAGCTGTTTTAATAATTTTGGGGTTGAATTACAAAATCGAGAAAATCATTGGGCGTGAGGAAGCAGGCTCTCTCTCTTCCTGAAAGACCAAGATTAGAGCGAGACCCGAGCGCACCCTGAATAAAGCCAAATCAGCGTGTATGTAAGAAACTGTTTGCCTTACAAGGTTAAGACAAATTATTTAATGACCTCTGTATCCCCACATATCTCTCTCCCCCTCTTGTCTTGGTGTATATTGCATTTAACACAAAAATGAAGAATGCAGAGATGCATCATTTTTCTAATTATCATTTGGATTTTCCATTTATGCAACAAAAAACACCCCTTCTTAAAAAACATCATTTTTGAAATCTAAAGGCTAACCATCCATCCATTTTTTTTCCCTAACTTCTAATATTAACCCTTTTCTCAAATACAAATTTCCTACAAATCCTATTCAAACAATAATTTTCTTTTGTCCAGGGTGTAACATGGTTGGATCTAGTCCAACCCAACCTAGCCCAACTCAATTTTTTCCCAATGCCTGTGAAAATGCCCAACCCGAAAGCAGATGTCTACCAATATAATATGTATTTGTTTTAATATAAGAAGATACAATTAAGTGAATTGAATCAAAAAAATAAAAATAAAAATAGAAATAGCTTAAAATAGGGACATTAATCGCATATGTATTATATTTGATATATGGAGAGATAATATGATGCTATTTAATATATAGTAAAATTGTTTCAAAAACCTAAAAGCTCTCCCGACTTACAAGTCAACTCTAAGCCTAAATTAATACTGAACCAAGCCAACTCGCCCGAGTTGCAACCTTAGTTTGAACCACCTTGAGATGAAGGTTCTCTCTTCATGCATATATTACACCCAACTCCAGAAGAGACCCCAAAAAAAGCATTTTTAAAATCTTTTTAGTTCAATTAAAAAAGTTTTTTACTTGTTAAATTAGTTGACATTTATTAGGTAAAATAGGCAATTACCTATTTTGTTTTTGTCATGGAACTATTTGTCCATATTGAGCGATCATATAAATTTTGTTCTATCAATTTTCTTTGAATTGCTTGGTTGAGATAAGCAGACAGTCCTCCTACAAGTGCATCTTTTGGGGAAAACTCGGATTTTTCTTTTACTTATCTTTTTTGGCATTAGACAAATAATTTTCTGGGAACATTATATAGAATTGGATGAAAGTGAACCTTAAATAATCAGTGTTTAATTTATAAATATTTTAAAATTATTTATCAAACTATTTATTTTATGTATTATTTATAAAACTTTAATATCAATTT
This sequence comes from Dillenia turbinata, assembly GCA_037126225.1. Lineage (NCBI taxonomy): Eukaryota > Viridiplantae > Streptophyta > Magnoliopsida > Dilleniales > Dilleniaceae > Dillenia > Dillenia turbinata. Next base: position 21,469,959 of record JBAMMX010000004.1, read on the forward strand.
TCATTATTAAATATTAAAATTTATATAAATTGTTTCGTTAAACAAGAACAAACCTTTTTTTCTAAAATTGATTATATAGATCATTTGATATCATTATACTCTTATTGTATATCAAATACTCATTTATATAATTATTTACTTTACAGGAAAACAATATTTTTATATTTCTTTATCCCACCAAGTGAAATTAATTATATAGATCATTTTACATAATTATAATTTATAATTATATTTTTTTTATCATTTTAAAATATAACTGATTAAAGAACTGACTCATAAAGCATCAACCCGACCATCCAGTTGGTCAATCTGGATTTAATAACAATGCTTGTAATAATGAGGTCAGCTTCGAAGTAAATACTTCAGAACAAAGCATTCAGCAGAAAATGGGGGGAAGGAAAACCAGCCCCCCATTTAAAAAAAAAAAAAAAAAAAAAAAAAAAAAAAAAAACCCAGCGTTGGTTCACCAAATTGGAGTCCAACCTGATTTATGGTATAACTATACTAAATTATTCCCGAGGCCGACTGTACTTCCATCTCGGAGACTCGTGATATATGCATGCTGCATGCCAGATTGTTACAGTGCACATTGAAAAATCATCTCCGCAAGCTCCTGCAATTGCGCAAAAGTTTTTCAACTCAAAACCACAGATTGAAAGCATGACGATCTTTAAGAAAAAATTAAATGAAGATAAACAGGAGAACAAGGCAGTTATGGTGCATGAAATATATACACCGAAACCAACATGGGGAAGATCTCACCAAAAATGGTATTGAGATAACAGATATAAGGATTTTCATTCGGTTGTTACTTGGTCAGCAGGGTATCTTGTAATGAACATGAGTTCAAATATTATAACAAAAATCATGAGGGAATTATGCAATTTAAATTACCTGCTTGGCAGAAGGAACCTTTGGTTCTCCCCATTCCTTAGCCTTCTTTTCAAGCAAATCAAAATCAGCCTTGCCAGCCTATGGAATAAGACACCCGTTTATTTACACCAAAAGAGGAGTTTTGGGGGGGGGGGAGACAGAAAAGTCAATGCAATGAAAAGAAAGATAAATAACAAATGGGAGTTTCAACCTTGCCGTGGTAAATTACCTCAATCAAAGCTCCAATTTCTGTGTCAAAGCTTTCATATCGCTTGCGAACAAGCTCAGCCAGTGATCCATCCTTTTTTCAAATTTAATAAATCAGCTCATTTAGAAAGAATCTAAAAAGGGGGGGGGGAAGATATCCTTATAAGAAGCAAAGATAAGAGATTGAGAGAAAAATTGAAGTACCTCAATTATCTTTGCAGCATTTCGCAAGCCACGTGCTAAGGTATCCATTCCAGTAATATGAGCTATGAACAAGTCCTCTACATCTGTGCTTTCTCTTCGTCTAAAGTTGTGTGGCAACCAAAAATAAATAAATAAAGGTTAACAGAACCTAGATATAAAGAAAATCATAGCACATTAGCAAAGCCTACAGTTTGGCATCGAAGTTGAATCCTCCTGGCGCTAAACCTCCCTGTAAGTATAAAGAAAATCAGAGAACATTCGCAAAGTCCCATCACAAATGACAGAGTTCTTGGTGGAAATTTTGAGTAAATAACATGTTTAGCATACATTTCTGATGACGCTAATCATGACATTTGTGGCCTCTGCAATATCTGTAAGGAACTGATCTGTATCCCAACCTGAAGCAATTGGAGAATTCTTTGTTATAAAACAAATTATTGACAACGATCATATTTGGAGAGAAAAATTGTGGAGGTCAAATGTTTTGTTAAGTTCCAATACCGATCTGAGGATCTCCGGTATTAGCATCAATGTTCCCTAGCAAACCATTGAGTCTTGCAGTCTCAAGCTCATGATGACAGCTGCAAGCAATGAGTTACATGAACTAGTAAATAGTTTTGTGTATTTCTGGGACTTTTAAACTGAGTTGCATGAATTAGCAAATAGTTGTGTATTTCTTGAACTTTTAAACTAAATTAGGATTAAAAAATGCATGACATACCTGTGACCAGATAGAGTGGCATGATTGCATTCAATATTCAACTTGAATTCTCCTACCAAAAAAAAAAAAGAAAAAAAAGGAAGGACAAAGTTGTTACTGAAGACTCAATATTAAGAGTCAAAAGCCTAATTGTGATTGATATGAGTTAAAGTCACAGATGAATTTATGCAAGACCCAAACATGAGGAAGCCATCATAAATAAGACAAAAATTTATTTCTATTTCATAACAAGTTAGAAGCAAAATTATTTCTTACATGGAAAATTTTAAATTGCAAATGCCATCAGTTGTGGATAAAGGTTGCCGCTCACAACATAAGCAGCCCCTCGCATCAAATAACCAGAACAATGTAATTGACCCATGTTTTCATAATTTCTTTTTTTCATTTTTAAAAATCTTCTGCGGGTCGGGAAAAAAGGAAAAAGAAAAACTTAATACCCACTCATCCTTAATAAGTGATATTTCGCAAGTAGAGAGAGAGAGAGTAATATCAGTATTTGCACACATCAGAGGCAGCACATGCCAACATACAAACTCAGTTCACAACAAAGGTAGAAACCTACTTTTCTACCATGTTTCAGACTACATTCATTCATTCAATCTGCTGCTCTGAGTAACACGGTATCCAAAAAAGAGTACAAAATGGCAAAGTAAAAGACAAAAATCTAGACATTGGGCGTAACAGTGTGGTTGTACATGATACTAGAGAAGCAATTTAAAGATTGGCTGTGAGTATAATGATACACCAGGATAACCAAAGGTGACATGGGGAAAAAAATAAAATAAAATAATAAAGATTACCTATTAGGCCATATTTTCTGAGGAAATTAGCCGTTGTTGCTGCATCCCAGTCATACCTGATGAATTGTTTCTGGTGTGAACATCAAAGAAATTGCAACTGACCAATAAGTTTCAAAAAATTAGCTAAGAAACATACTGGTGCTTTGTGGGCTCCTGAGGCTTGGGTTCAATCAGGAGTGTCCCTGTATGATTTCCCAGAAAATGTTACAAACCACAAAGAAGTATCATAGAAACACAAACAAAATAAACAAAATTAGAGAAGCAAACTCTTCTAATTAGTCATCTAAACAAACACAAGAATTCACACTTACTGAACTTGCAGTAAAACCTCCAAGTGCAGCAGAACCCCCCCCCCCCCAAAAAAAAAGGCAGCAAGAAAAAAAAAAACAGTTTTTTCAGGAAATAGAGAAACAGGCCAAAAATACTTCTCTTAATATCCCATCAGCATTTTGTGATGGTTTGTAGCTAAATATTTAAAATACTTCAAGTCACCCTTTTTATTTTAACTTCAGGCATCAAGTTCTAGGCCCTTCCAATAAGTCCCTGCAACCATTCCAGATCATAAAGTTTTTCCAACATACCATTACTTCAACCATAAGTGGGACGGTGTTATCAAGAATGGTATTTCATGAATCACATTAAAGAAATTGGCTAGCTTACAAGGTCAACATAGTGCATAGGCATACCATTGAATCCAATCTTCTTCTTGTATGCAACAGCAGCTTCAAGAAATCTTGCCTGTTTTAAATACGTTAAACCATGTTAAATGAATTGAAAATCATAGTGATGATACACCAGATATTATTCAGGCATGGCATGATAAAGAAAATACAGGAATCCTATTCCCATACCAAGTGATCAAGCTCTCTCCCCATATCAGTATTCAAGAGTGTCTGATATCCCTCTCGACCACCCCAGAAAACATAGTTTTCTCCCCCTAAATAATGTGTAACCTGTTAAATGTGTGCATTTGTGTGGTCAGTATTCAACTTATATGTTTTAATCTTAAGAGTAGTATAACAATAAATAAATAGACAACATACTTCCATTGCTTTCTTGACTTGGGCAGCAGCATATACATATACACCCACCTCAGAGCTGCAAGGTAAATAGAAAGGTATGTGGTGTCAATACAAGAAGGCACAAGTTTCTCATTCTGGCAGGACAAAAGATAAATTACCTGGTTGCACCACCATGCATGTAGCGAGGGTGCATGAACAACTGAGCTGTACCCCACAAAGGCTTGATTTTGGTTCCCTTCAAAGCAAAACAACATTGACTATGAGAAACAAAAAACAAAGAGACAAATAGCAAAGTAACATCTTAATTTATAGTGAGTGATGCATAAATTCATCAACTGAAGATGCAAAGAAAAATTCGTAGTACTGCTCCTTGCCTATAATGAGGAAGGAATGTAAAACCTAGAGGCATATATGTCTTAGGAGGCAAGATTTTGAAAAATCAAAAATAAAATAAAAAATAAAATCTTTCAGAAGACCCTCTGTGCTCTGCATGCATTATTTACCATTTAAACACCACATCCGCCAGATCTTTCAACTTGCAACCAACCTCTCTGCCATTACCATCATTTTTGATGCGTAACCCTCTAGACTACAACAAATTCCCCATCTAAAAGATATCATACCTGACTATTCATGGCCATCATAATCCCGACTATTCAAAGCCATGTGATATTGGCACTGACTCTGCATTCCCTTAATCATGACTGGGAAAGTGCCATATCCAACAGACACATTTAGTAGCATGGCCACTGCCACAGAGAATTACTGCCTAATGACTAACACTTTAGCTATTCCCAAAATTACTAGACAAAGAAAAACATCATTGCAGTAAGTAACAAATGCAACATTTTAGTAAGGAATTCCCAATACTATCATGAACCTTTTTTTCTCAGCAAGGTATATAAGCATGTCAACTGGAAGCCACCAACACAAACAGCTTCAGCATCATGTATCCTGACACCCAGCTAGAATGTTCTCCTAAGGCCTACGCCTACCTATTTCAAGACTCTTATTGGCATCTGCCCATCAACCTTATCATGAATTTGCTGAATTTTACTCAATAAAGTGGCTTCAAAACTTTGTTTTCAACCTTAATTCAAACCCCACTAAAATAAGAATCCAAACATTGACCCATCTCCACATTACCTGAAGCTCTTTTGCAAGGGCTACCACTTCATCCAAGTTGGCATTGGCTTCCTGGGGGGGGGGATCACAAACAAGAGATCCAAGAAGAATCAGTATATGACGTACTATTTGTATACTGAAATTACATATTGTCAGAGGGGGGTTGAAAACCTCTCTCAACCCCCCACCACAAAGATTTTTTAAAGACACATAGTTTCCCACAATTTGAGAACTGACATAAGATTTAGTGTACACATGAATTCCAATCAAGTAAGTCAAATGCTCATACTATCACTTACCTCCAAGGTTTTACCATCAGGGGCTATATCCCTGTCATGGAAGCACCATCTGTCAACTCCAAGCTTGTCTATGAACTCGAAGTTGGCCCTCACTACATTATACATCAATATGCAAAACTGAATTAGAATCCAAGCCCTAATGTCTCCAGTTTAGTATGAACAAATTTAAAGCAGAGGACAGTAGAGTGAGTCATACTTCTTCTCTTGGCCATAGCCAAGGAATTGGTACCATCTTCCCATGGCCAAGTCTTTGTAGGTGCACCAAATGGATCACCTCCATTTCCACGGAATGTATGCCAAAAGGCAACACTGAATCTCATCCAATCCTAAACTTGAAGTCATTGAATTAATAAATATCATGTTTTCATTGTATTGAAAAGCACAAGTTTAATACTCAAACACAGAAACCAACCTTCATCTTCTTCCCAAGGATTTCCTCATCAGCATTGTACCATTTGAATGCAAGAGGGTTCTTGCTAGAAGGGCCCTTCAACAGAAGAAAGAAACATTAGTTGCTTTGAAGCATTAGGTTCACAGCCTTTATTATTTGTTGCATAAACTTTATTGCCAAGCTAAAAAATCCAGAGGAATTGGAAAGCATGGAATCCGAGGAGAAAAATCTGACACGTGAGCAGGACCCATAAACCCAGAACTCCCTGGCAAGTGAGTATCATTTCCTATTTGATCGTTTTGAATTCCATATTCGAAGTTGCGATCGGATCTATTTATTAAAAAGAATCAATTCAGTCCATTTCTTATGTACCCATAGCCATAGGTGCTATATTGGATATGATTGATCCGGAATGCATAACTTTACTCCTACTCATGAACTCACTTCTAGGTGTCAGGTGCAGATAGATATCGTTCAACGAAATTCTCACTAAAATGAAGTGTTCAACAACCAAATGATTCTTATTGTGTTGACAAGGTTATGGCTGACAAAGTATGGAGACCATGTAGCTTAGGACTTATCTTAGCATCAAATGTTAAAGAAATAGCACATCAAAAATTGTAAATAGATCTTAATCTCGTACCTCATACTTAATCTTGGGAATGCCGGGGAAGAATTCTCCTTCCCATTCACCGGAGTCACTACAATCACCTCCAAGATCAGCAGGGCAAGTTGGAGCATTACCCTGAATTAATTAGAAGCATAGATTAGATCACTTAAAACACATGTAAGAAAGTAATTAAGTATGAGATGGATTAGTACCACCGAAGAGGATACTATATTTAAACAAAGAAGCAGCAACAGCATAGGCCCAAGTTTCATATTTTTCATCTCAAGCATTTTTCTTCTGCAAAATACAAACAGCAAACATAGTTAATTAGCATTTTTTCACCTAGACCTATAACAATTTCAAACAATAAAAGCACGCAATTGATAAGAAAGCAGGATTCAAGAGGTTTGGAGACAGAATCATAGAAGGCATAAACACGAAAATAAATATATAAATAATTCTTTGAAGAAAAAACCATTAAATCCTAAGCTTGAAATTTCAGAGAGAGAAAATCCCATAAATTTGCACTACACGTTTTAAAGAACGGAAGTGGAGGGGGGGGGGGAAGAAAGATAAAAGACAAAAGAATACATAAATAAACTTTAATCGTCAGTAGGTAATTTTGGATTCTGAGCTTCAAATCTCAGAATTATGATCAACAACGAACAAACGTCAAACACACAGAGTACTGTTTCTTAGTAAGAAGAATTTGCCGTTCTAAGATGTGTCTCCACAAAATTAATCCCGACACAAAGCCAAAACCAAAAATAAAAAGGATACAAAAAATCAAACTGCATCAAAACAATCATAGCTTTCAAAAGTTAAAAAAGCAGAAATGGATCATCCGTAAACAAAATTCAATCAACCCCACAAGTTATGTTCATCCAAATTCAAAACCCCACTGCAAATTTCTCTCAAAAATCCAAAATCAGAGAGAGAAAGAGAAAGAGACTAACAGATTTTGCGAGTTGAACGAAGTGATCTTAGTAAAGTATGACAGGAGTAGGAATCAACAGAAGTGCATCACAATGTTGATGAGTAGAAGAGCAACCATTTTTTTTTTTTTAAATCTCTGAGGTCTTTAGAGAGAGAAAGAGAGAGAGAACAAACAATTTTAGTAACAATAGGCTGAGCTTGCGATATAATTGGTATTTGATTCGGATTGAAATGAAACCCGTTAGTCATGTCATGACGCACGTCTGACTTTCAATTCCGTACTTTCCAACGTTACCCTCTCTCCCCACTACAATATTAACCTTGTAAAAATTTGATTTTCTAGTACATCAAGAATTAAATAATTAAATTTAATTTTTCAGCAAAGTTGGAGTTGTTTTTACGTTTCCATTTCTTCTTACGTTGTTCATAGTTCTTTAAATTCATATCTATAAGACAATAAAAATACAATAGTCCTTAAATTTTACATGCTATAATAGTTAAAAAAAAAACTAAAATTTTTTCTTTTAAAAAAATATTTCATATCAAAAATAACAATTGATCTTTAAAACTATTTTTAGTTACAATCAAGGCCAAACTGAACAATAAATTTGAAAAAAAAATGGTAATCTACCAAATAATAAGAATTTTAGAAAGTATTTTTAGTTGATAATATTAAAAATGACATCGAAAATTTTACGTTTTCTTATTGCTGGAACAATCACGCAAAACGTGGGCATTTATGTAATTTTGACATGGGAAGGACAAATTTCCTAAAGGAAAACAAATTTTAGATGGTCGTGAAAGCCATCCGATGAGAAGTTGATAGAGTAACATGGAGTTGAGGCTTCTGGATTAAAAGACCAACTTAAAATATGAGGGAAAAGTATTACTCAAATTAAAACTCATTAACAACGTACCAAAGCAAAGACATGAGGAAGCAAAGGTGCCATCCTTTTCATTGTCCGACTTTTGGCAGGTGTAGTAACTTGGTACGTTGTAAATTCGTAAATATATTAAAAATTAATTTTTAATATTAAATTCGTATATATATTAAAAATTATTTATTTTAATTAGTAATGATTATAAAGATAAAATTAAATTAAAATGTAGTAACATATAGGCCTAATAAAGATTAAATCAGCAAGTCTTGGATAGGAATGGAAATAAAATAAACCCCTCGTAACTTAGCACATTCAGGCTTGCCTTTACTCAATTAATATACCTAAAGTTATTAATATACCTAATATACGAAGTGGGTAGTAATATATCAAATTTCGGAGACAACTCATATGGGATTTAGAAATAATCCGAGAATAAATTAATATGTCAAAGAATTAGAAACCATACACATATGTTGTGTATATGCTTCTTTGCTTTAGGTTGACATAGAAAATGCTTGGACAATGAAGTTTTCAGCTCCAAAAAAAAAAAAAAAAAATTGATCAATAAAGCTTATAAAAAGAATAGTTTGAAGGAGGCACAAAAAAAACTAATGAAATAAAATTCCAACCCATGAATTTATTTATTTTACTTTTTAACATACGGTAAAAAATCATCTACTCGACGCGTGATTCATAAGAGAGAATTGTAACATTGCTTAATCAATTCTAATCTGTACCAATAATAATAATAATTTATATTACATAATTATTTTATATATTAGAATAAAGTTCATAATAATGATTATAATGTTTACAAATAAGTCAGACAATAATATAATTTTTAATAGTAGACTTGGTCTCTTTAGGTTTTTACCTCCATGCTCATTTTCTACTCCTAATGGGAGAACAATTTTAATTTGAGTGAGTGATTAACCTCTCACTACATTTAAGGTTTCTTTTACAACTTCATATAAACAAATTAATGTGTTGAATTTCTACAACTGAAACTCATGACATAGCAACTTCAGAAACTATACTTGCCAACCATGCCAACTACGTCTTCACCCAACAAAAAGAAATAATTAAAAAAAAAAAATCAGCTAACTGGGGGGAAAAGGAAAGATATGGAATTATTTAATCTCCCTAACTTCAAAGAAATGGTCTTTTCTTTCTCAATCTCTGAATACTTGCGTGTTGATTTCCTATTTGATTTCACAATTTTATTAGGTGATATCTAAATTCAATTATTGTATATAATACATTACATGATTTGATTATGTTCATAAGTGATATTTCATTATATTTAAGTATTAAATCATATTAAAAGTACAAGAAATAACTTATAAAGATTAGACACTTACTTTCATATTATATCATTTCCTTTTATTGGCTTCTTCTATTGGGATATTCACATTAATTGAAAATTTTATTTTATCACTTTTTTTTTAGATCTCTTCACATTTCACAGGAATTTAAAAGAGAAAGAATATCCTTTTATTTAAGAAGGAGAGTTTACTAAATTTGTGTTTGGAATCAAATGAATTCCGTAAAGTTAATTTCTAATTTTAATTTTTGTTACCTAAAAAAGAATAAGGTTCAATTCTAATCTTTCTTCCTATTTTTAATTAATTGTTATGATTTACATCTATAAGTAGATTGATCACTCGTGGGACATTAATACCAACTTTAATGTCACATTGGATTTGACCCAGATATTAATATAAACTTTTATGTTTGGATTTGACTAGAATTGTCCCGTAATTTCTAAATTTACAGTGATTAAATTTATAAACTTTTATAAATTTTATAGTATATAGTATACCATAAAATTTTATTCATCAATTTATTGTTATATTCATGTTTGTCTCTTTTTGGCTCTATTTCATTAAAAAAAAAAAGGTTGATCTCTATAAATTTTTTCTTTTCAGTCCTGTGTGGATAGCCATTTTGTTGGGCTTTGGGTAATAGCTATAAGTAAGCTTACTTTTCTTTTTGCTTTTTATTATTTTTTTTATATTGGACCACCAATATTTAGAACAATCAACAAAAGAGGGTTGAAGTTTTTGATATTGATGTCTAAAACTATATCTAAAAGAGGGGAAGCTTTTGACCGGAATATCTCTATTGAAGAGGAGGATCGCTTGCAGAGAAATAAGAAGAACGTCAAGTCAGCGAACAATAACCAAGAGGAAGGGGCTTAAGAAAGTCTCCTTTAAGGACATGTTGATGGGCCAATCGCACACGAGTTCCCGGAGGCTGATTCAGAAGACATAAATTGCCCTTTCCCAGTATGGTAATCCTAAATGAGGAGCTTAAAAAGCTTTGACAGCCTTGGAGGAAAGCAATGATTATTAAACTATTAGGGAAATCCATAGGATACAATTTAATACTCACCAATGGTAATGTAATTTAGAGATTAGAGAGAAACATGGAGCTCTTTGACCTGGGAGAGGGATTCCTCTTAGCAAAATTTGATCAACAACAAGACTATAATCAGGTACTATTGGATGGACCGTGGATGATACATGACTACTATCTCACAGTGCAGAAATGGAGGTCTTGGTTCTCACCATTTGTAGCAAAGATTGAACTCACGGCAGTTTGGTTTTGATTTTCCCAACTCCCTATAGTGCTATTCAGTGAGGAATATTACTTGAAGTGGGTAGATTGGTTAGAAGACCAATCAGAGTGGATTCAAACATGGGCAAATGCCTTGGGAGGCAAATATGCCAAAGTTTGCATAGAAGTTGAACTTGACAAAGAGGGTGCAGAAAGTTGAATGTGAGGGGATTCACGTCATATGTTTTAAATGCGAAAAGATCGGTCATACGATGGAGATTTGTGAAGGCTGGGAACAGAGGGAAGGGGATCAAGTTTGGGTCGCCAGAGGGGAAAGCGAAACCCAAACCACTGTGGATCCAAAAGAAGATCTGGGACCGTGGATGATCGTCTCCCGAAAACCTAAGTTTACTAAATCAAGCTACCATAGGGGAAAGGAAGAAAAGAGCAACTTACGATAGAACAGATTTGCTAGTTTAAACTGGGTCAACGATATGTCAGAAAAGGAGAGGGTAATAGGGGAGCTTCTCGAGACAACGACAAGAGGAATGTTGGGAGGTTGCAGAGTGGGTAAAGGGAAAGATCAAAATTTTCTTAGCGCAATTGAAGGAGGAAGGGTATAGAGAGAGAGAGAGGAAAGAGAAGTTTTGGGAAGACAACATTAAAAAGTTAAAAAAAAAAAAAAGAGGTAAGAAAATTAATGTGGGCTTGGACTCAGATGAATTAAGTGATATGGGCCAAGAGTCTCAAGGTAAGAGGTTGGCTATTGTTGATGGGCTAAAGGAGCAAAACCCTCAAACTTGGATAGAACTGGATCAATATAAGCCAGAAATGGACCTAGAAAAACATAAGCTAGAACTTGGGGAGGAAGAGAGAACATGAAAGGCCCAAATCCACAAGCCTATTTAACTTATGGAGTTTCAAATGTAATGGATAAGAGGTCCAATGCGGTTGTGGATATATGGGATGGAGTGCAGGGAATTACCAAAGAAGCTAAGGAGAGAATTAGAGATCTAGCCGATATGGAATTGTAAGTCTTTCCTTTTCTCTTTTGTCTACAATCATGATGAATACAAAGCTATTAGTATGGAACTGTAGAGGGGTTCGTAATAGAAGGTTTAAGAGAGCTTGTAAAGAGATCTCGAAAATGCATGATCTAGATGTTTTATGTCTATTAGAGACCAGGTCTTCAAATTACAGTCTTCCTGGGAAAAATGGGATGGGAGAGTGATTTCAAAGTCCTTCCTAGTGGATACAAGGAAGGTTTGTGGCTCATGTGGATTCCTGATAGAATTAAGTTAAATGTGATTTTACATACTAGGTAGATGATTCATGTTAAGGTCAGGGGAGGAACAGACGAATGCTTAGTCACCTTTGCCTATGTCCAACCGAATTCGTAAGTCAGGGAGAATTTTTGGGGAGATATGTATAATATAGCTAGTCGGATCCAATCTTTCTAGTTCGTGATGGGGGATCTAAATGACATAAGTAGTATAGAGGAATCCAATAGCTAGAATATGAGATCCTAGAATAGGTTTAAGAAGGTGCAAAGATGGTGGAACAGCTATAACCCTCCAGCCTCGATGTTATTGGCCCTAAATTCACTTGGACAAAGTTTCTCAATGGCAGAGTAGTTCTCCAGAAGAAGTTACAGAGTACTTGCTAACCAACAGACCAATTTGAAGTTCCCTAAACTTAAAGTCATGAATTTACTTAGGTTGCAAGGGGACCACTCTCTAGTTCTGCTGGAAACTAGTTTGACCTCCCCTCCTAGGAAAGAGAGGAGACCCTTCAGATGGGAAGTCGCATGGCTTACTCATTCGGACTTCAAAACTATCTTCGAGGAGGCTTGGGCAACTGGAGATGATTACCTGCTGTAGGCTATTGATCATGCAGGTAAGGAGCTTAAGATTTGGAATAGAAAAAATTTTGGGAACATTTTTAAAAGGAAAAGAGACTTAGAAAGGAGAATATGAGGCATTTAATGATTAATAGTCTATCCCTACTCCTGATTTAGAGCATAAGTTGTTGACTACCACTTGACCTTGAGCAAGAGGAAATGTTGTGGCATAAAAAATCTAGGTTGGATTGGATATCTCAAGGAGATTAAAATACTAAGTTTTATCAAATGCAAACTAAATTTAGGAGAAATGTAAATAGAATTGCTACCTTAAAGGTTGACAACACTTGGTGTTTTGATCAGGAGAGATTACAATCTTTGGTGGTTGATTATTTTTTCAACCTGTTTGAAGGTAAAGAAGTTGCGTTTCCCAGTGATAGATATTATAGATCATATAGGAAGATTAGGGAAGAGAGCAAAGCTAACTTGATCAGACCGGCCGATGAGGACGAGATTAAGGCTACCTTTTTTCTCCAAGGGCTTAAAGGCATCGGGACCTGACAGCATTCAAGCAATCTTCTTGCAAAAGCACTGGGAAATGATGAAAACATCTTTATGCAATTTTGTGAATGGAGCATTTAGGGACAGTTTTTGTTTTTTTTGGCCCGAGCTTGCCAATACTTTAATGGTCCTTATCCCTAAGCAGATCAACCCTAAATGCATGAACGATTTCATACTTATTAGTCTTTTAAACTCCTCCTACAAAGTGTTATCCAAAGTCATCATGCAAAGGTTAAGGTATTTACTGAAAAATCTCGCAGGGGATCACCAAAGCAGTTTTTTGTCAGGTAAGGAAACTTTAGATAATATAGTTATCACTCAAGAGATCATTCACTCATTGAGGAAGTCGAATAGCAAGCGACCATTCATGGTGCTTAAAGTGGACCTTAAGAAAACATACGATAATGTTAACTGGGGATATTTAGGTCGATTCTTTTTTGATTTTAACATACCCCGAGGTCTCGTCAAGCTTATCATGTTTGCAGTCTCGATGGGTAATATTTCCCTACTTTGGAATGGGGAGATTCTTCCTTCTTTCCACCCCGAACAGGATTTAAGATAAAGGGATCCTCTCTCTTCATGTATTTTCATTTTGGTTATGGAACATCTTGCTTATATGATCCACGATAGAGTTAGTCGAGGGACTTGGTATCCTATCAAAATATATAGAGATGGTCCGCCGATATCTCATTTGTTTTATGCTGATGATCTTCTTCTTTTTATCAAAGCAGACTATCTAAATATGAGTAACATTTTAAATTGTCTAAAGAAGTTCGCGGTGGAGAGTGGTCTGTGTGTTAACCCCAGTAATTCTAAGCAGTGGTTCCCCCTAAAGTCCTAAGGACTTTAAAAGAATCGCTGATGGCTGTCAATAGGTTTTCTCTATTTCAAATCTAGGGAAATACTTAGGGATCCCTATTATCCACAAAAGAACGGATAAACAAACCTATGACTTCTGTTGAGAAGGTTCAGGGCAGATTAGAGGGGTGGAAAGCCAAACTTCTCAATGGTGTTGGGAGAAAGGTGTTAATTCAATCTATTAATGTGGCTTTACCTATATACGCTATTCAGGCAGCCTGGATACCAGAGGTTATTTGTAAGAAGTTTGACCAGATAAATAGACATTTCCTTTAGGCAAGGTCCGATGATCGTAAAATGGTATATCTTGTCAACTAGGAGAGGGTGTGCAAGCCAAGGAGGGATGGTAGTCTGGGACGAAAAAAATCGAGAGACACCAACATTGCCCTCATGGCCAAGTTAGGTTAGAAGCTTATGAAGGGAGATGAGAGTCTATGGTGCAAAGTCTTAAGGAGCAAGTACTTAAAAGAAGGGGATTTTTTGAACCATAGATATAAATCCAGAGCATCGGTGGTTTGGAAAGTTATCATTAAGAGTAGGGATCTTCTAATTAAGGCCATGAGGTAGAAAGTTGGCGATGGTAGCAATATTAGATTTCTGGTTTGACCATTGGATTGGAAGAGAGCTCTTGTTAAACTCCTCCCTTGTCCTTTCCTCTTAGCTCCCTCTTGATTTAAAGGTCAACAACTTTATCAACGACAATAAAGAATGGAAAACTGATGATTTGAATGCCTTGTCACCAAGACAAAAGGTAGAAGAGATCAAGAGTGTGGTGATTCCCATGGATCCTTCAAGTGTAAATAGTTTTTGCTGGGTTGGTAGTGCTAATGGGAGGTTCACAGCTACTTCAGCTTATACCTTCCTGCAATCCATGAGATAGATGGGAACTAAGAAGGACGACGACTAGTCTTGGACGTGGAAAACTGTTGGTCCTACTAGAGTTAAGTTTTTCCTTTGGTTGGCTGTCAACAAAAAGATAATGAATAATATAGAGAGGAAAAAAAGGCAATTCACGAAGGAGAGCAATTGTTCTCCTTGCAGAGAGACAGAGGAAATTATCCTTCATTGTCTTAGGGACTGCGTTGTTGCTTGAGATGTGTGGAGATTAGTGCTTTGGGGAGTGGAGACTGTGGACAATTTCTGGGAGGGGAAGCCACTAGCTAGTTCAAGATTGGCATGAAAGACCTTACCTCAGACACTTTTCACATAGGTGGAGGCAAGTTTATGGCCATGATTTTGGTTATTTGGAAGGCCCGATGCAAAAGAATTTGTCAAAATGTTCTCATGCCTTCCTTGTTATTGGCGAGATGGGCAATAAAATTCAGCAACGAAATCAAGGCCGCTGACAAGAAGGTGCCAAAGGAATGTAGTGTTAGGGAGACTTGGGTGAGTTGGAGTCCTCCAAAGGATAACTTCTTCAAGCTAAATACTGATGGGTCAGTCATTTCTGAATGGCATGCTACAGCTAGGGGTGTTATAAGGAATGCAAAAGGAGATTGGATAGCGGGTTTTGCTATTAATGTGGGTATTTACTTAGTGCCTACTGTTGAGCTTTGGGTTGTCATGGAGGATCTTCGTTTAGCGAAGAAGATGGATCTAAAAGGCATTGAGTCGGAGATGGATTCCTCAGTGGTGATCAATCTGCTTACAAGTACCTCTGGCTCAGAACACCCTCTAGGCTATCTTATTAAGAGCTATTAGGACCTTATGAAAGAGGTTAATGTGGTGGAGATCAGTCACACCCTCAAGGAAGGAAACAAATATGCTGACCAGCTTGCTTCGTTGGGGCACAACTGTGGTGCAGGCACATATGAGTTCATCTTGCCTCCTCCTTCTATGTCGGTTCTGTTAAGTGCTAATTCAAGGGGTGCTAAGGTGTTTAAGCCTAAGTTCAGAGATGTCGTAGTTGCTCCAAGAGGTTTGGGTTTGGGTTCGTAGCCCTTTTGTTTCGCTTTCTCATAAAAAAAAAAAAAAAAAAAAAGATATTTGGAAAGTTGATTAATTTGGTGGTGTTTATTTTAAGTACTAACTTTTTTGTATATTTTTTTTTCTAATTTTAAAATTTAAATTTGAAATATTAATTAAAAAAAATTAATACTCTATCATTGGATCGATCGTGAATTTTCTTTTGCTTTTTATGTTTTTAAGTAATTGCGTCTACAGGTACAATTTTTGTGGCTGTTGAGAACCACTTTCTTATGTTTCACGAATTTGATTTTTTAACCCTCATCAGATGCAGAATTATTTTATTATTTCATGTTAATATTATAAATATTATGATAGCTAATATTTGTTTGCCGTTTTAAAGTGATTTGATGCTTTGTTTGTATTTTGTCGCACTATTATCTTGTAATCGTTTTTTCTTTTTTTTTCTTTATTTGATTTTTGTGGTATATTTTTTGTACATAGAGAGACTTGAATCCGAGTCTATTACAAGAGGAAGGGGAGTGGTGCCACTTGAGTTAAAGTTCATCGACTGATTTTTGTGGTATTATGCTATTTGATGTGTGTCAAACTGTTGTGCTTATTATAATTATAATTTCATACGCAGTGATTTTTTGAATTGAATAATTTATTATTTGTTTATTAATTAATCTTTTACAAAAGTAAAGATTTGAATTAAAAGAAGACATATCTAATGTTTGGGACTTTACAAGTTTGTGATGTTATAGGTTTAATTTTGAAGAAATTAAAGATTTGGATTAAAGAAAATCCAATTTAATATTTGAGATTTTTTTGACAAAAAAGTTTTTTTTAAAAAAATAGTGATAATGGGTGAGTTAGTAAAAATTGCGTGTTTTTCTATTTTCCTTTTCAATTTTATTTTTATTCTAATAAAGAATGACAAAAAAGAAGGAAACTCCTTCTAGTTTATTAGTATACAAAGAAGGAAACTCCTTCTAGTTTATTAGTATACAGATGATAAGAAGGAAACTCTTAAGGATTGACATAAAAATTTACTGGATCACTAAGGTTGGCCCAGCTGGAAGGGCATTGAAACTATTTAATAATGTGTGGGTTTGACTTGTTATGGAAATGGAGTAGACCA
This sequence comes from Dillenia turbinata, assembly GCA_037126225.1. Classification (NCBI taxonomy): domain Eukaryota; kingdom Viridiplantae; phylum Streptophyta; class Magnoliopsida; order Dilleniales; family Dilleniaceae; genus Dillenia; species Dillenia turbinata. The sequence goes on from JBAMMX010000004.1 coordinate 21,486,895, forward strand.
CATTGAGAGATCTTTTTCTAAAAAGGGCCTAATAGTAGGTTAATCTAAATTAATTGAGACGAAATCCCGAAAACTAAGTGATCAGGGACAAAAAAAAAAAAAAAAAGTTCACTAGATCATCGTGGGAGGTCTACTTTTGTGATGGTTTTTCTATGGACGAGAGGAAATTTGAACACGTTTAGGAAACTTGGGCTTGGTTGGCCTTAGCCCAAGACTCTCTTTACTTCATTCAAAAGTCCAGAATGTTCATTGTAGCCCAACAGGCTCAAATTACATTCGTGCATGGTTCATGGCCCCAACAAACATAAATATGAAGAAAAAATATAAAATCAGAGGGAAAGAATATGTCCGAGAAAAATCTCCCACAGAGAAAAGAACAATATATAAATATGAGTACAAGTGTGTGTATATTTATACTAATGTATGCATGCAGTGGCGAAGCCAGAGGGCAGGGACAACTGTCCCTTCAAATTTTTTTTTTGGGGGAGGGGGAGGTAAATGGGTATCAATTGTGGTATTTATGAAAAACAATCAAAGATATTATTAAAAATCACAAAAAAATACTCATAAAACTTTTTTAAATCCTATTTAAATTTTTTGCCTTGCTATTTGGACTGTATGTACGAATAATTAAATTTAAAGATACAAAAAAAATACAGTAGATTTGCATTTGAGTAAAGTACTCTATCTAATTTGAAAAACCTTTGAGCATATAACAAATTATATTGATTTTAGCTCATCACATTTTGCATCTTTAGGTGTACAATTAGTTAAGTTGTTTCTTTTATGTTGTTGTTGTTTTTTTTTTTTTTTTTTCCCCAACAGAAGAACTACAATTAAGAAGAACATATTTTAAGTAAAAATCTGAATTGATCAGCTCTAGCCAAATTATTAGGGGGGATCATTTTCATACATTTTCCATCATTAACAATTTTATTTCGTTTGAATAACATAATTGAGTTTGTGGCTGTCCCAATATTGATTGATTGAAAGCCATTATCCCAACTTGTGGACAAATTCTAAACACGATGATCACACCCATACAGCTCAATAGCTACACATAATGCTCATGGACATGGCAACTACCTACACCAAATGCGTTTTATACTTTTAATGTTTAGTTTTGGAATTTTTTTTTTGGCCCCAAAGACTTGAACCGTATAAAGTTGTTCGGTTCACAGATTTACCAATTCTGACAAAGAACCGGCTGAGTCATATGGGTTAGTCGGATTCAATTGCATAAACAATCTAAGGATAAACAAAAATCAAATCCCGAATTGGGTAAATTTTACCGATATCCAAAAAAAAAAAAGAATAAAAATTATAGTTTGGTTATGGCGGAATTGCATCCGGGCTTTATCAGAGTATCTTTGGCATGACTAACGTCATCCTAAATGGATTGAAACACTCGTGAATCTTATCAAAGTTCAGATGTTGATAAGAGGTGCACAATCGTAGTAAATGTCGAAGTTGTGGTTCAAAGAATTGAACTACGGAGGTTTTAAGGCCACACATAGAATTTGTGTAATACGTTTGTGAGTTTTTGTGTGCGCCTCATAAACTTATCAAAAACAAGTATTTAAGGTTCCTATTGCTATTAAAAAGCAATAAGTCAAAATTCCATTGGCATCCCAGAAACTTACGGCTCAAATGCTTCGTAATGTCAAATCTGGGTCCAAATTATTTTCCAGAATTTCTGTAGATTTTTCAATTACATATTTGGTACATGAACGTTAATTTAAATTTTAAAAATTCTCACCCGGGATTATTTCTCACGTTGGATTTAGCTAAAATACAAAACGTTCTAAGTTGTGCATACTGTTTATTGTCGAAGAGTTAGTTTTCACGAGTCACATGTGGCATAGTGGATCATGGATTCAATTCACTTATGTGGGTTTTCTCTTTTTTGGGTTCAATTGAAGGACTGTCGGGACAGAGATTAGCAATAATTGTACCTCTCATCTATCCAAATATTAAATAATTAGAGTCACCATTGACACTTGAATTTTCTCCTTTAAATAAAACTATTGAATTTACTAACTTTCAAACGATATCTATATATATTTAAGTGGGTTTACCATAAAATGAACCTAAAACTTTTTCTTAAAAAAAAAAAAAAATTAATAACAAAGAAACCGAGTCTCAGAAATATGGAAAAGATAGGAATACTTTTCAAAATTATGATATATATATATGTGCCATAGAATTATTAAATAATCTGGTTTTAAAACAATATTATCTTTTTGAACGTGAAAGGCAAAATAGAAAAGCATATCATAACCACAATCCCACGAGATATAGCAAACGTTTTCCAGATTGTATTTTCTGACCTACGAGTTGGGCTCGTCAAGTGAATATCTGTGAATTTCGATGGTTAGGACCCAAAGGTTGATACAAGAATTGTTGAAAACCCTACTTTCCGTGTATTAGTGGCGCAAAACAAATAGAAAACTACAATCTTAGATATTATTAGTCCAAGAAAAAGTTTTGAAGTAAAATTTTATGGTCAATTCCATCAGATATAACCAGTCCCATATAAGCCTAGAATCTCATCCGTCATTCCATGTATTATGTGAGCTTGGAATGTCACTATACAGTGGAATTATTGTAAGGAAATGGAAAATTTTCGAAAAAGAAAGGTTAGCTAGCTACTTGCCACCATATGTGGCCTCAACATACCACCAACTTAAATGAGAATAAGATGGGTCATGGTTCAGCGGTCACGAACCAAAACCACATTTTGGTTTATTCAACCTAAATTCTTCACATGCATGGGCGTACGTATAAATCGTTAGTCTCTCTCTTAAATTATGAGAAGAGTTATCATGTACGTGCAGATATAGAAATTTAGATTCTAATATTTTATTTGAAAATTAAAATTATTTAGATGTCTGGTTAGTTTTTTGTATGCACTACCCTTTTTTTGTCAACTCTTTCTCATTACTTTTTTGATGTGAGATTGATCATTCGTACAGCTAAAACTAATTGAGATATTATTTTTTGGGGGGCGGATTGGTGGAACAATATACCTCTCTTTTTTTGGTTTTTTTTTTTTTTTAACAAATTCACACAACTAAACTATCCTTATTTTAGGAGGAAAAGTTAAAAATTTATAAAAGTAGAATAGTAGAAACAATCCAAATAATTTTTTTTTTTAGTACAATGTTCGTTGTAATTTAATGGATATGTAAGTTTGTAGATAACAATAGTTTGTTGATGTAGAATTATTAAAAACAAAAAAAACATGTAAAAAAAAATATATTCAAAGAAGGTCTGCCAATGGGAATAAATTAAAATTGAAAAATAAACTATATCCCCTGTCATTTCCTTTTTAATTTTTTTTTTTTTTGACATGCCCTCGTTGATGAACTAACATGTAAAATCCTCTTTTAGAGTCTTTAGAAGGTGCCCACGTCCATGTTGTTGCACTAATCTCCGCGGTAATACTAATGTGAGCCAAAGAAATAAAACAAATTATTCAACCTTTTAATGCCATAATAATTAAGAAAATATTTTTTATTTTGATCGTTAGTATTTACACCTATAATTATAGATGCCCAAATAGTTAGTAGTATAATTGTAATGTATGTATAGCCTTTTTGGTAATTTTAATTAAAATTAGAGTTTATATAGATTATTCATCAAACGGTTTTTTATTAAAAAAGAATAAAAGAAAAAGATTTTAGAAGTGAAATTATCAAACAGTTTTAATTTTATTTTTTAAATTATTATTTTTAATTTAAAATTAAAAATAATTTTTACGTTAAAAATAAACCTTACGCAAACAAGTTGTAAATGTGGTGGCTTGCGAAACGTGTCTCTCAAGGGATGGCGCGAGCTCTCTGACAAACGGATATGGTTCCCATGTGACCGGTCTAAAAAATTCAATTACGATTAAGCTTTTATTTATTTGTTTGTTCATTTATGGTGTGTGGATGATTAAGCCTATCTGCTGGTCCACATCAACTGTTGCCCTTTTTTAATAAACCATTCAATTTAATTATTTTTTTGAGATATACAACGTCTCTTTAGCAATAAAACCTTAAGAATTGTTTGTTATATGTATATATATTTTCTTTATTGCATAAGAATAGTAAAAATATATATTTTTATGAAGATTTGAATATAAGATTAAAAAAATATATATATTTGAATAAAATCTTGGATGTCTTTACACGGACTTAACGTGTACATATATGCTAAAGTTGGCAATACACAAAATGTGCAAATTTTATGGTGTCTTAATTACTTTCTTCAAGAGGCATCGCTTTTGATCCAACATGAAAATAGGACGCATGCCAGCAACACAGAGCAGGCCGTTGCAAATTAATGACGCAAACAGCAACAGAGAGACGTCCCGTGAATTATCGACACGCAACCAACATGTGATGTGACGCGGAATCCATCCCCATCGTGACTCAGTGGATACGCGTCGCCGAAAGAACAAGCAAAGTTGGGCGCGTCAAAACGCAAAGTTTAGCACCGGCCCACGGCTGACGGTCGATGGTTGTTGATTGATAATTGACGGCTGATGGCATCACTCTCAATTCATATTAGTATTTATTTGTTTAATTGATAACATTTATCATTATGGCATAAAATGATTAAAATGAATAATTTTATATTATTTAAATTCGTTTATTTTTAAAATATTTCTTTTAATACTATTGTTATAAATTTTTATAATTTTTTTGAAATAATTAATTTAAATATGTATTATAAAAAATTAATGCAAATCCTAAAAATGATGGTCTTATAAGAAAAAAAATAATTTTTAACTACTAAAAAAAGACAATCAATTACTTAAAATAAATACCATAACATTAATTGAATAAATTTCATCTTATAAATAAATAAATAAATAAATTTTATTCTAAACTAACGAAAATATGAAGCTCAAGACGAGGTTCTCGTAACTCTCAAAATAGCTGGATGTTCTATTTTCTCCAAATGATGTATTATTATTATTATTACTATAGTAAAAAATAAAAAATGATTTTAAAAAGTTAAAAATTATTTTGCGTAGTTGATAGTTTTTAATAACTTTTGAATTATGAGTTGGAGTTTCATACAAACCCCTTATCTGAAAAGTCAAACAATCAAAAGAACCCCAAAACCTATATCTAATAATACTATTCAAAAGCCCAAAATCAAAAAATCCCAAACTTTAGAATTACTTAAAAATATTTTCTACAGTTTAATTTCAATCAAATTGCCGAAAAACTTTTAAAATTGTACTCATTTGACCATTTCCCTCACTTTTTCCCCCCAAAATTGCCCTCAATAGGGGGCGAGGAGAGAGGGGGAAAAAAAAAAAAATTCTGATGTTCTTTTCTTCTGGGACGCGGTAGGTTTGTCGGACTTTTCTCGACGTCGGCTGATTTCCCCATGAGTGTTTACTTTTCTTTTTCGCCTCTTGACCAGCTCTGTCCCTACCGGTGAATTTATCTTGTGAATCTTAATTATCAAAAAAGGCAAATTAGGCATGATTTAGATGTACATAATAGTGTATGTTACGTGAAACTCGTTTCACCCATGTGGGGTTTTAGGTGGATCTACACACACTATGCTCAATGGCATCATTTTGAAAATCTTTTGTATCTGAGAACTAAAGAAAGGAATCCGAAGCTGAAGGTACATAAAAGTCTTGTCATTATGTTGCCATCGTTGGACTATCAAAGGATTCCCCATCCTACGCACCGTTGTCTCAAAATTACAGGTTGGAGTTGCCTAGCAAATGAAACCCAAAAAAAAATTATATATATAATTTGGATTCTCCTTGAACTTCTCAGTTTTCTAATTGAGAAATTGATGACCTTAATGAAAATTTAAGGGCGTCATTTCATGCCTTATTTGTCCATTTGAAATGACAGGTTGAAATTTGAGGGCATCAATTTTCTGATTGATGATTGGCATTTTTCCTTTTTGGGAACCGGTACGTTTGGATTCTCCTTGAACATCTCAATCTTCTGATTAAGAAATTGATGACCTAAATGAAAGTTTAAGAGCATCATTCCATTCCTTATTTACCCACTTGAAATGACAGGTTCAAATTGATTGATATTTTCATCATCGTCCACGCTTAATATCACATTTTTCAGATATTTATAAAAATTTCATTTAAAACGTGATTTTTTCCATATAATTTTTTTTGTTTTTAAATTTAAATATAAAACTTAATTAAAAACTTTTATATTTTATTTTATTAAATAGACTGTCCGTTGATTATATTCTTTTGATTAAAGTTTGAGAGAAATGATTTCATTTTAACATATAATTATTAAAAAAATTAAAGCCAATATTATAGAAGTTGATTCCTTCAGCCTATTGTATAAATTAAGAAAAAAGAGCAAACAATTAACATTCTACATGCGTAGTCCATTTTTCTAGCCAAATTTAAAAAAAGAAAATTATGTTTGTAATTCTAATTGAGTTCTTTTCATAATTTTTTTTTTTTTTACTTACAAAATGTCACATTTTTTAACAAGAATTTTTTACTTTTATTAAAAGATATTACATGTAAAATACTAAAATATTAATATAAATGGAATGTAGTTAAGATTTTCTAGTGAACTTAGTGCACGAGTTTGTGGCCATGAATTCTAACTGTTTAAGAATAGCATAGGAGAGGGCCATTCATAAATGGCCAAATTCGAGTTGGAGTAGTGCGAAACCACAATGGAGGCATGGGGGGCAGCCGTCCAACTAAATTTTTGGAAAAAAATATTGATATATATATTTTTAATAGTATTTTAAAAATTATCATTAAAAATTTTAGAAATATTACTAAAAATCATAAAATTGAAATTAAAAGTTTCAAAAATATTACTAAATTCTTTATAATACTGTTTACTCTAAAAAAATTTATAGCATTGCCTCTTCTACTCCTCGCATGTTGTAATGTAATTCGTCCAAATTACAATAAACTCGTGACTTCGCCATGGATTGGAAGTAGGGCATGGTATGGGTACTTCACACTTATTTTTTCATTAAAGACATGGGCATAGGCATATCAACGCAAAATCATTATCTTGAATTCCGTGCTTTAGAAATTAGAGCAGAAAGGATACATGTAGTGTGTTCAAGTTTCTAAAACGTTCTAAATGAAGCTATTAGAGAAATGCTATTTATAATTAAAATGTGACGCAGTTTGATTTGGTCAAATCTTTTGGAGCACACCATGATCATGGGATAATTTCACTTAACACCTTATTTCTTTGCTTTGTTATTTTTAATACCCTATTATTTTTTTTGTTACATCGAAATTTGAACTCAAAATCATCGGATTGGGAGATGGGGTTATGACCACTAGGTTGTCCCTTAGACACTTTGATACCCTATTATACTTATAAGAGAGACAACTCACAAGCTATTATTTAAGGAGAGTAGCGACTGGTTTATTCCCTCACCACATGTTTGGGGTGGTATTATTTAACTGTTTTCATAGGGTAGAGAGGGGGGGGAAGATAACTTATCGTCTAATATCAACATTCCATGCCAATAGTGCAATGTATATAATCGGAGACATTGCCCTTGGATCACCAAACTAGGCGATACCTGCAACCTCTTTGAATCAAAAGAGAATTAATAATTACCCAATAATACATAATAAAAAACATATACAAATTGGTACAAGATTTTGGATTTCCTAGAAAAAATGAATCAGACATGTTGTGAGATTTGTTTAAGTTCGGTCACACCATTTTGGCCACCTTGGTTTTTGGATTGATGTGGATCCCGATATCATTCCATTGACAATATAATTTCAACGTATCAAAATTTGATCGCTCATCAAATGCCAAGGGATGATTTCACTTAATACCTTGATTTTGGCAGCGTTTTTTTTTTTCTTTTTAATTTTTTTTATTGGTACATATTAAGATATTAAGACTTGAATCCGAATTTATTATTAAAAAATAAAATAAAATATCATTTGAACCGAAACTCATTAATTTTTATTTATTTTTTTTCTTTGTCCTTTTTTAATACCGTATTATATTTATATGTAAGTGAGACAGCTATTATTTAAGGTGAATAGCGTGTCGTTTACTACCCCCCACATGTTTGGGGTCGTACTCTTTAACGGTTTTCATAGAACAGAGAGAGAGAGAGAGAGAGATGGGAGATAGATAAAATAACTTATCATGTAATATTAACATTTATTCCACGCCAATAGGTTTAATGCATATCATGGCAGACATTGCCCTTGGATCAACAAACCAGCTATTGGAAATCAAAAGAGAAAATTAAGTATTAATGGATAATACATAATAAAAAACATATAAAAATTGGTACAAGATTTTGGGTTTCCTAGAAAAATGGATCAGACATGTTGTGAGATTTGTATATGCTCAGTCGTACCATTTTGGCCACCTTGGTTTTTGGATTGATGTGGATCCCGATTTCATCCCGCGGACTATATGACTTCAAAGTATCAAAACTTGATCACTCATTAAATGGTAAGGTAGAGTTCAGAATACCCTATTGCTTTAAAAAATTTTCATTCAATACACATTTTCATTAAACTACCTTGAAATTACTTATCACCACGGATCCATCCAGCAGTCTTTTCTAAGAAGTGGCGGGAGATCCAAAGTACCTGCACTACTGTCACCCATAAATAATTTAAATGAATGTAGAATGATTCCTCGTTTAGTCATTCATTCAATATGGTAAAAGTACTTTTTATTTTTATTTTTTTTTAAATTTTACTACGTTGAAATTGCGTATCTCAGGGGTTCGATCAAGCTGTTCTTTTTAAGAAATAAAGAGGGATCCAATGTCCTTTAAAATAAATAATTTTAGTGAACGTAGTATAATTTATTCATATATGCTAATCATGGATTAGTCTAGATAATAAGATAATTAATATGGCTCTCATAAAATTGATATGATGGTCCCTCGCCAATGAACAAGGTTAGATAGTCTCTGAAAGAGCCTAAATTTTGATTTTGACATTGGTGGGGAGTGAGGAAAGTCTTTTTTTTTTTTTTTTTGTATATGGGAAGATGTAATGCGAATAAAAAAAATTTTCTCTTGAAATGTACCGAATAACTTGCCTACCCTTCCATTCAAGAATCCAAAAGGAGTAAATAAAATAAAAATAATTAGGCATAAATAATAATGATTGGAAGCCCATGGTTTAATAGTGTGAGAAAACCCTCATAATTCACTTGTAGAGTGTTATATAAAGTTAAAACCAAAGGTTACAACTTGATGCATGTTGCTGAAGCACCACCAATACAAATCATGTTGCTTGACGCATAAAACATCCCTCAGCTGTAATAGAAATTGGATAATACTCGAGAAGATCGGTCTCCATTGACTTCGTAACGAGTGCAACATCCCAAAAAATTTCCAAACTTTTTTATTAAAAAAATTAAATAATTTTGCAGATATTGAATCGTTTGAAGATATATAAAAATCCCTAACCTTATTTCAAATGAGATTGACCCTTTTTTTTTTGGGGGGGGCGGGGTTCATGGAAGGGAGAGTTTTTATCATCTGGGGGTGTGATAAAACCTCAAATTGAATTCATATTTTATTACTTAATATGTTTGCACTTTTCATTATTAATTAATTTAAAACTTAATTTTTAATTTCCCACATCTTTTTTCTCTTTATTATTTTCATCTGATGCACATATCTTTAATCTCCTCCAAACGGACAATTAAATGATTCCCCATGAGGCCATAAACAAGCTTGCCAATTATTGCGAGGCCATGCTTACATTTCGAGAGTAATTAATTATGGGCCCCTCTATGTCTTTGCATTGCAGCATGGAATAGCATGGGGACAAAAATTGTAATTTTATATTTCGATCGACACGGTTTGATTGGTCAAAAGTAAGATTACTTGCTGGCCTTTCCACTTTTTCGTTTGGGGGCGTGACAAATGTGATGAATTTATACCATTGCATACATATTCCAAGGAACAGATGGCAGCACCTTCGCCGGCCATTACTTCTTCCCTTCACCACTTCACATTCTGTAGCTAACAAATTGACTCTATCAGTGTCGTAATCAATCCAGTTTGGGAATAAGAAGAAAATGAGGAGAATGAAAACAAATTTTTTATTAGTTAAGAAGTAAAGTATTATTAATATTATTATTGTACTAGTTATTATTTTCTTATTAATAGGCAGAACCCTATGATCTATTTAAATTAATTTTTATAAGAATTTAAAATTATTTGATCCATCTACAACCAATTAGCTAACAGCGGACCGCTCTTTTAGTTGGAGACATTAATTTAACTGATTTAAGTGATGATCATTAGTGTTAATTGCGACAACTAGCTAAGCTTAATTATACATGGACAACAATCTCATGGGTCAAAATTACCAACTCTTCTAGCTACAGTGTCCACTTTATATAGGATAATGGGATATGTATGAATATATATCTATGTATGTATGTACACTAGTGGCTTGTTCGATCAACTAGTTACTGGTTAATATTCTTAGGAAGTAATTTTCAAGAGAAATTGATTGCGGATGATCGCACTGTTTGAACATATAAGCAAAATGACTTTTCAGTTTCTTTATTTTTTCTTTATTTGTGCAAGAGTTTTAATTCAAATTGAAGGTATCTGTCACCTTAAGAAATTATTTCTCTTAATCTTTTAAATACATATAAAGAGCTATACATTTTGAATTTCAGAAAATGACTTGATCAAACATAAATTCCAACCATACTTCTTTATTTTCTTTGTTAAAATATAGTATTTTTAATATTTAAGATATATTTTCACTTTCCTATGGTCGTTGGAGGATTTAAAATCATTTAATATCCTGCACTGCCCAGCTAAAATCATATCATACTTATACTTCTACCTCCAACTGAACTTTCCTCTTTTCCTCCCTATAGCGACTTGTGGGTGAGATTTCATTTCAAACCTTTAGTGCCTTTTCCTGAGATTAAACCACTGGATCAGTTGATATTTACTGATAAATGAGCTGAGTCAAGCCGAGTTAGGCTTGGTTCAGGGTCGTCTAGTTCATTCGCAAGGGTTGGCCCGGCTTAGCTCGGGCTTATATTAATTCCACTATGTTCAAGCTCAACTATGCAAGGTTCAAGTTTGGTACGACTTAATTTGTTTAATTTAAAAAATGCCAATTCAACCTATCCTGAGAATGTCAGGGTGAGAGCAAAACCTTCGCACAGATTTTATTACCCTTTTTCGTAATATGCATTAAGCACCCAACTATCCATTTATCAAATAGTGAGTCAAAATGGGTTGTAATTGTCACAATCACAAAGACATGGAATTGGGTCATGGGTAGGTTGGGGAGAGCACGTGTGGATGCAAAATTACAAGTGTCGAATTCCTACCAGTCCATCTTAATTTTATAATGTCTTAAAACTTTTCATGACATATTCCACGAGTATAAGCTGAAGATATTATTATCCTCACAGTGAAAAGCAGAGGAGGACATTTGTTTTACCTCCACCCGACCCATTTTGATGCTTTGCATTTTCACATGGAAGGACTGCAAATTTCCACTTTTTAATTAGTTTTGGAGGTTCCTGTGCGCCTGGGAAAAAATAAATTAAATGGGCAAATGCAATTCTATGGGAGAAGTACGCGAACGTTCTCGGTGTAACCTGCCACCCCCAATCTATCATTTTGATCCTAAGGCAAGCAATTTGCGTTGTTACCCGCAGATGAAGCAAACAAGGTTTCACAAAGGAAAGGAAGTAAAAGGATTTATCATTCTTTTGGAAAAATAAAAAGAAACAATAAATTATCATTCTCTCATTTCCTGGCTTTTTTTTTTTTTTGGTATATTACTATTCGGTATTCAGAATTTTATTCCGATTAATCCTAATTAACCTACCATCGAGTCCGTTAGAGGGGAGCTCTCCCAAAAGTATTTTTTCCTTAGCATATGATTAAGGGGTGAGACGTACTTCCCATCACACCAACACCACTTTGGCCTCATTTCCTGACTTTCATTGCCGGTAACCAATTACATTACAAGTGCACCTCCTAATCAAATAATTCTTTTCTTTTTTCTTCAACATTTGAAGGGCAACTGATATTGTTATCTTCTCTATATATTCTCATAAAATCTTTTATTTACGATCAGTATTATATTCGAATAATAATTACTGTTTACTCTAGAATAAGATGATCACCATTGCCCCATTTATACACTAAACATCCACGATATCCTCATAACCCAGAGCTTTTCATTGCGAAATTTGTTAGAGTCCTATTGTGCTATCTAGAATTTTGGTGTTTGTGGCCATTTACAAGTTGCTAGGTGATCATCAAAGTGGTGGTTTAGTATTCAACTGACTGTGAAATCTAAAATCTAAATTACAAGTAATTTTCTTGTGGTTTTGTTAGCATAAGCCTCTCTCTACTCGGTCTTAAGGACGGGTATATAGGAGAGGAGAAAAGAAATGAAAGATTACCCCCATAAATTCTCTCCCTTTTGAGTGTATTTAAGGTGGGAAATACTTCTTTATATTTTTTATATATATTATATTCCTACTTTTTCAGAAATTTAGATATTAAATATAATTTATTAGTAAAAAAAAGATATTAAGTATCGTCAAAATCACATTCTTGCCTAACATAAATTTGAGTTTGTTGTATAGTTAAACTAATATCTAATAAAATTAGGATATTGTATTCTTAGTTACAGACTTATATATGACCAATTTAAAAGAAAGAGATAGAGTTATTCTTTGTGTACCTGTCTTTGACATTTTTAAAATTATTAAATTAATATTTTAGTGTGAATATACTTATATTAAATAATGTTTTTACTTAGATTTTCTTTTTGTTTTTAACATTAGTTACATCATAATCTATCAGTCACATGCAACTGATTACACGATGTATAATTCGTGTGTGGTTATAAGTGTGAGTGAAAAATAATAATAATAATAGTACTTTTTGTAAATTTGTAGAGAATGATAAGTATATAAAATAGAAATAAATGAATGAGTTTATCCTCCAAAGGAAGCAAGAATAGCAAATAGCATATATGGTTAGAATTTTGAGAAGTAATAATTTAGTAGAAAAAGAGAATTTACAAGGAAAAAAAAACCCAGAACATTTTTTTTTTTAATTGGAGATGCAAAATTTACTTAATATGGGATTAATACACACTTATATATAACCCGTTATAATTTTTTTAGAATTTCAAAGGGCAGTCATGGTGTAGATATAGGCCCTCGAACGTCTTTATCAGAAAAAGGGAATTCCATTACCATGCCCGTAGGTGTGTAATTATTTGGTTGAGAAAGTTTCCACGAACAGAAAGGGCCTTTTGCATATTTTTCAAAAAGGGGAGCTGTCTACCAAATAGAAAAAATCACATGAACGAAGAGAGTTGCTTCACGTGTGAAACGATCTTTCTGCTTCTTTCCTTTTTCATATTTTTTTTCTTATTATATATGTTGGGGGGGGGGGGGGTTGAAGATTTAGTCATAGTAGGTAAAATTTAATTTTGGATTTTCTTAATTCTACCTGGAAAATATTTAATATTCATGAAATATCTGTACGCGGTTGTACATATGGTTGGATTTCACTTGACGACAACAACAATAGTAATGCTTCGATTCATCCTATTTCCTCTTTTATGAACACTTTGAGATTCAACTCATCAAAACCCAAACAGATACAATTTTGAAGTTCGTTTATCAAAGGATATGATTAGAGTCGGATCTTGATACTAAAGGGTGTTGAAATCTCAAAAAAATAAAAAAATAAAAAAATAAAAGTTTGACACCGTTGGTTCATAATTGCTAAGAATTTGATGACATGTGGGTATATAACACACTCTGATCAGCAGTGCAATTTGGGAGTTGCATATGTATATCCAATAAAAATTGGGCGTGGTTCTTGAAAAATATGCCCAATTGTTGCCTGAAAATTCCTTAATTTGTGCAATATTAGGAAAATTAAACACGTGGGGTCAGGAATTGGGAAAAAGAAATTGAGATTCGGAAGCAAATTAGTGTTAAGATTAATGACAATTCTTATATTGCTAGAACAAACACAAGTTGTTTAAGTTATTGAACAACGAAATTTGCTATGTGTGAAATCTGCAATTTCTTATGATTCCATTTATCGTTCATGTTAATGTAGGATACATTTCTTCTATAAAAGGAGGATACATATTTTTCTTTCAAGGAAAGAATAGGTATCTTAGTTGGCATAAAAAAATTCATAACTTGCCGAGCCGTTTCAACCCATCTCAAGATTTAATCTTAAAAAAAAAATGTATGGAAAAATCAAACTCTACCCTTTTTATATATTTATGTAGGTAAAGTATAAATAATGACAATAACTCACAAAATCGATTGTTTTTAGTATTAATACATAATCTGTCAAAAAAATACAAAATTGATCCTGAGTTCTAATAGTGATTTTTGATTTATTTAATGGTTGTATGATAAAGAGATATAACCAATCAATCCCTTACTGAATTCAAAAAAATAAATAAATAAATGTTTTCAATAAAGTACACTGATCAAACTTGACGTACGAGTTGAAAATTTTTCAAGTGTAATTAATAAAACTAAATGTTAAATCTAATGCCCCAAAAAAAAAAATGTGTATTCCCTATCGAACTCTGCATTGTTGATGATTACATCTTTCTTGTTTTGGTTGTTGGCGTCTATAAGTGATGCCATAGATCAGGGCACTTGCACAATGGATTGGTCCATGAATTTAATAAAGCACACACTTTAAATTTAATTTGTTAAATGAACTTGTCAGATTTGACCAACTTCATCAATTTATTGGTTTTGGAATTATATTTATTCAATTTGGATGATTGGATGATTTTAGGGCAAACCTCATATGCGACGTTCATAATCATATACAAAGAAAACCAAACAAAAACACTTATATAGTTTACAATGTTGAGGGGGGGAAAAACAACAAAAAAAAAAAAAAAAAACCCCCTTAAAAAAAAAAAAAAAAAAAAAAAAAAAAAAAAAAAAAAAAAAAAAAAACAAAACAAAAAACTAAACAAAAAATATTAAAAAAAAAAAAAAAAAAAAATAAAAAAAAAAAAAAAAAAATAAAAAAAAAAAAAAAAAAAAAAAAATAAAAAAAAAAAAAAAAAAAAAAAAAAAAAAAAAAAAAAAAAAAAAAAAAAAAAAAAAAAAAAAAAAAAAAAAAAAAAAAAAAAAAAAAGGAGGGAGGGGGGAGGGGAGGGAGGGGGGGGGGGAAGGGAAAAAAAAAGGAAAAAAAA
Organism: Dillenia turbinata; assembly: GCA_037126225.1. Classification (NCBI taxonomy): domain Eukaryota; kingdom Viridiplantae; phylum Streptophyta; class Magnoliopsida; order Dilleniales; family Dilleniaceae; genus Dillenia; species Dillenia turbinata. The sequence continues at coordinate 21,502,115 of JBAMMX010000004.1, forward strand.
AAAAAAAAAAAAAAAAAAGAAAAAAAAAAAAAAAAAAAAAAAAGAAAAAAAAAAAAAAAAAAAAGAAAAAAAAAGAAAAAAAAAAAAAAGAAAAAAAAAGAAAAAGAAAAAAAAAAAAAAAAGGGGGGGGGGGGGGGAGGGAGGGAGCGTGTGTGTGTGTTTCCCGTAAATTCGAGGCAATCTTGCTACTTGCAACATACAAAAATTCTTGACGACTTAAGAGGGATCAATATTAATAAATTTATAAACCATTGAAAAATAGGTTACTAATTATTTAAATCTGCTGCACTGCACCACGGTCGCACTACACACTCTCTCTCTCTATATCAATTATCAACTCTCTCATATAACCTATTACAGCTGTACTTTCGATCCAAATCACATGGGTCATGAGTCTGGAGCTGGAACGTGTGGTGGCGTAAAAGTAAATATGAATTCCCCACTAAATATATCCACATCATATGGATTAATGAAATTCCAGGTGGTAGCATGTGTTATGCGGATTTGGCTTCCTAGTCGGTCCCGCAATGAATGCTGACATCCACCATCCTATTCTAACCACTGCTGTGGATCAAGTGAACCCATCAAAATCAAAATGGACCCATATATTCAATAATTAAAATTTCATTATTATACTGCCAATTACACAGAAACCCACTCCCCACCCAAAAAAAAAAAAGGGAAAAACTTAGTGGCTCCTCTCAAGCTTAACCATAGTTTTTCTTGCAAATGATTCATTGTTGTTCTCTTAACGATATATATAGGAGATTTTCTACTCGTATATATTGAGAATGGCAAATCTACACGACCTGTGCTGCCCATTGTACATGGTTTACTATCCTATCATATAAGATTATTGGCCCACAATTTTCATCCTAGTTTCGATCCATAATTTTCCTTTTTTTTTTTTGGGAACATCTATGTTAACCTAAAAGAACATCTTGGCCTGACGCACATAAAATAAGGCGAAAGGGGGAAAATTCCAGGTGACAATAGTAAAAAGACGCGGTTATAGTTTACCATGTATTTGCATCTTATATTTGGTCATGGTTGTACGTTTCAAACCACTGGTTCTTGAAAAACTTGGTTGGTAAGTTTTGTATTACAGCATCTACCTAGTCTCAACTGAGCCTAACATCAATTTTTCCAAGCCAGCCTCTGACCCAAATGTGAACTTACCCAACAGGGTGCATCATTATGCACCTTTTACCGTACAATGTGATCATTAAGATCTAATTTGGCATATGACCCTTTTTACGGGTCAAAATAAAATATATATATATATATATATATATATGATTTTCGTGTCAAAATTTGAAATCAAATCCTGTGCCTCCCAATCCCCATCTCATTGCTAATTAATTTATGCCCAATCATTTAGGAATATGGGGTGCATTATTGGTATTTTGAAATAATTTCAATATCCAAGAAGTTGAAATATCTACTTGGCATAATAGGGTGGAAGCATTTCTAGATGGGGAAAATATATATATATATATATATATATATATATTTGAACTATATAATGCATTTGAGTATAATTTTTGGAAACTTAAGTGATAAGAGAGAAAAAGCTAACAAAGTTCAACACCTTCCATTCAAAGGGGGGAGGAAGCATGAGCCTCTCTCACCAACTGGCCAGCAAGTCTAAACTTCTTCCCTTCCACTTATATGGAATTAGACAAAACTTATACTTTCAAACCTCACAAATCTTGAAAAGTTCCAATTTTTTAAAGTTGGAAATGTGAATCTCATGGTGTCCTTCGATTCCTTTCAAGACGTAACAGACATAAAGATGGCTGTTGGAAAGAAGGTGCATGCTGTAACATACCCCAAATATCGGTTCTCTTCTTCGGCCTTTAAAACCAGTTTCAGTAGAAGAGGATATAAAGAGCATTTGCAAGGAGAGTAGACACAAAGACAAACAGCAACATCGACGACAAGTACAAGAATAAGAACCAGAACCAAATAACAAGAAAAGGTCAGAGAGACAACTTCGAAGAAGAAGAAGAAGAAGAAGAAGTAAAGGGAGGATTGAATTGTTGTGGGAAGGAATGGGTTTTGCAAGCAACATAGGGAAGTACCAGTTGAGTCGGACAATTGGGGAAGGCACTTTTGCCAAGGTAAAACTGGCCACCAATGGTGGTAACGGCCAACAAGTGGCAATCAAGATCATCGATAAACACATGATTATGCAGAATAATCTCAAGTATCAGGCGAATATCCAAATCCCTTTTGATTCTATCCTGATATTCTTTTATCACGTTAGATCAGTTCATTGTTTTGATTTGATTAAGGGATTTTCTAATACAGGATATTGTAATTCAGGTACAGAGAGAGATTAGAACCATGAAGCTTTTGCATCATCCCAACATTGTTCGCATCCACGAGGTATGTTTTGGAACCAGATTTGGTATATGAATATATTGTTTCCCGTTTCTTCTGATCTGAGAACAAAATAATTTTGATTTCTTATGTTGAATTTTGATCAAAGGTAATTGGCTCAAAGACAAAGGTTTACATTGTAATGGAGTACGTATCGGGAGGACAACTTTCAGACAAGCTTGTAAGATTCATTAGCTGCATTCTGGATCCTAAGATGATAGAAAGCTCAACTGAATTGTCTAATCTCAGCTACTGCTTGAATTGCTGTTTCTAGGCGTATGTCAAGAGATTAGAGGAGTGGGAGGCAAGAAAAATCTTCCAACAGTTGATTGATGCCGTGGATTATTGCCATAGCAGAGGAGTTTATCACAGAGATCTCAAGGTCAGAATGAAATGAATATTTTTCCTCCTGTTTGTTGATGCCCCTCTTGAAAACCCAGAATTGCTGCCTAGAACTGGAGTTGAATTGGAACTGAAATCTGGACATACGATTAGCAGATTCAATTCCTCATTTCAACTCCATTTGCGGCTCCCAATCCCAGGCTGCCAAATAGGGGCAAAGGCAATTCTAGAACCTAAAAATTGATTTCTATGATGAAACAGCCAGAAAACTTGCTTTTGGATGGGAAAGGAAATCTAAAAGTTTCGGACTTCGGACTCAGTGCGTTAAGAAAGGTACATGTGACAAGCATCACAAAACTCTTCTTCTGCAAGTTTAATAAAACCACTTGATTGAATAAAATAACTAAGCTAGACATTCTAGATTTACAAGGCATTTTCTGGATTTTAACAGCCAGGAGATTTACTGTCTACAGCATGTGGCTCCCCAAGCTACGTAGCACCTGAGGTAACAATTAATTACCACCTTAAGCATTTGCAGAATATTACTAATACTGAAAGCAAAGTTGCGACAGAAACACACCTGAATTTCTTTGGTTCACAGCTACTTGTAAGTAAGAGCTACGAGGGAGCAGCAGCAGATGTTTGGTCCTGTGGAGTAATCCTCTTTGAATTACTAGCTGGTTTTTTGCCCTTCGATGACCGCAACCTTATGAGTTTGTACAGAAAGGTAGGCAATTACAAATACAATAATATGTTCTCCTTCCGGTGCAAATTCATAGTGCATCTTATTATTGTTTCCTGTAACAGATATCTAGAGCAGAGTATGCATGTCCAGAGTGGTTCACAGAAAAGCAAAAGAAGCTATTAAAAAGAATACTAGAGCCAAATTCAAGAAAAGTAGAGCTCTAAACTTCTTATATTAAAAAGTTATGCCATGAGAACGAACATTAAATAAAATTGCTTCTATGCTGCCACAGAGGATAACAATACCAGAGCTCATCGAAACAGACTGGTTTCAAAAGGATTATGAGCCTTCAAGCGGTTATGAATTGAATGAATCAGTCAATTTGGATGATGTTCATGCTGCATTTGATGTAGTTGAGGTAATTATCAAGAGCTATGGTAAGAAGAAACGAAGTCCAACAGTCATCTAAAATTTAAAAACATGACGCAGGAAAATGCCATGGAGGCAAAGATGCCCAAGTCAGCAACCTTCATCAATGCTTTCCAACTAATAGCAATGTCACATGACCTTGACTTATCAGGCCTCTTTCAAGATCAGGCAAGTTGATAAATCAGAAACTAGATTTTTTTTTTCCTCCCCTCTCAAAATTCTCAGAAGTCTTGGTGATGGTCATTTCACTTCTTTCTCCCTTTCTTCCTCTAGGATGAAGACAAGCAGAAAACTAGACTAGGATCACAACACACAATCAATGAGACCATAAAGAAAATTGAGGCAGCAGCAAAGGATGTCAGTCTCTCAGTCGAAAGGATGAATAACTCCAAGGTTCAAACTCCTCAGATCCTTCGCCCTTCACAATGATGAGTTGTTTTTTCTCTTCCTACGAGGCTAATGAGACTGCTTTTAATCATGCCAGGTAAAAATGATTCCAAAACAGAAAATGACTAGATGTGCAAGATCGTACTTTGACCTATCAGCTGAGGTAAATAACTGTCTGTTAATATCTAGTCTGGTGCAGTAAGAAAAAGATATTATCTCATGAAATGTCAGAAAACAGGTCATTGAGGTGGCACCTGCTCATTGTGTGGTGGAAATATCAAAATCTGCTGGGGAGCTCAGAGTGTATAAAGAAGTAAGATTTTCATTTCTCTAAGTTGATAAATATTATAGATGCAAGCTTACTCATTGTGCAACTACTACCATGATCAGTTCTGCAAAAGCTTATCAAGTCTGCTGACAGAGTCATCAGATGTACAAGAAGAAAATAAAGCAACCCTAAGTAGCCAGTATATCCAAGGACCTGAACGGTAATATGACTGGAACCTACTCACAGGTTATCAAGAAACCCTAGACTGCTTTGACAGCATTTTTACTTTTCCGCTATGTGCAGTTCTGAACAGAATGCTGATAAGGATAATACCAATCAGCGAGGCTATTCTTCTTCATGATGATTGTCTTGTGTTTCTCCATGTTGTCGAACTCAAGGAGGTCCTTGAAGAACCCTACAAAGTGTATCATAGAGAAACACATACTTGTGAATGTGCGCCCAGATGGGTTAGAAAGAAAATATTGGAGGGGAATATTGGAAAGGTGTATCACCTGTCAAAGATGGGCAAGGGTAAAACTTTTGACTCATCGTGTTTGCATAATGTTTATAACATGATCTGTACAATCCAATTTTCAAGTTGCCCAACAGAGGCCCATAAGTTTCATTATAATCCTATTGAATGATAAATGAAAAAAGAGGAAATTTTTTTACGCCGTAATTAGGCTTTTGTGCTGTGTCTCGTCTTTCTCGTTTACCCCTCTTCTTTAATCCAACTAGCATGCAGTCCCAAAGTGATCAGAACTGGTGACTTGAACTCTGCTCCACGCTAGTGGCTAAGAAGAAATTATTTTGGTCTAATAGTCACGGAAAAGTTCCCATAGCCCTTTCGTCAGATGGTAAATGGGATGAGAATTAAGTGGGTGGGTCATAAATAACTACTAATGTCTGTTAAATGGACCCAAACAAAGAGGAGAAAGGTCACTACTGTGCGCATTGAGTGGGTAAGTCATAAATGTTCTCATGGCTCTGGCATTTTAGGAATTTCTAGCCTCTAAAGCTGCTCATATAAATGATCCTCACGTGTACAAAGACCTGCTATCTTATTATTTTGATGACGAGCTAAAGGAGTCTCATCACAATCTGGTCTCAGTACTTTGATGAGTACGGTCAGGGGGATAAAATAAAGAAAGATAAAGAGGCAAATTTCAATGGATTGTAACTCATGTTTTTCCTCTTTTAAGTCTTTCACTTTTGTAATCTTATACGCTAATTCACCTGGTTTCATGCTTTAAACATCAGTAGCACGACTTATAGCAGATCTACAACAGACTCAAACCCTTATCTACATGACTCAAATTCGAAACTGTCTGGTACCAATAGATGAACCTATAGCAATAATATACATATGAGGCATACCCAAGTACAGACGTTTTAAAAACTCATTCTGTGTAATTACGATGGCCATAAAACAACAATCCTGACTCAAAGGAAAGTCCAATTGTACTGTCTGAAGATAGTCCAGGGTGAAAATGTTTTGATCAAATATGAGAAACAAACTTCCTGTTTATGCTTTTGGTTAGAAGTTAAACTGCAATCACAAGTAAACTCCTATCTAGAAGGAAAGGGAAGAAAGAGATGAATGCATGCTACATCCAGAATATGAAAAAGCCGAGCTTTGTCTACTACTTCTTAGATAACCCAGATCCTGGTACAGAAATCTTGCCCTAAAAGTCTTTCCTCTTACTTTCCACTGATAAGCACCATTTGCATCCTTCTATGAGTATATAATTGTGATGCCAGACTGGAATGCTATCATGAGGAAATTGAACAAGTCATATGCTCCACGGCAGATCACAGAATAACCCAATTTTTCATAGCATTTATATCATAGACAAACCTTCACCAGTGATGAAGTCGTTTGTGTCTTCATCTAAGGTCTTGAGTTCAATTTTTGGAAACAGCCATTTTAAAAAAAAAAAAAAAAAAAAAAAAATGGAAGAAGAGAGAGAATTTTTATGGTTTTCTATATATTGCTTATTCAGGACCCCACATGTTTATTGGGATGCTTGGAACACAACATAACCTTTCACTTCATAACATAAATAACTCGAGCACATTTTTTTTTTTTACTTTTCTAGAGGTGATTATCATGGTTCCAAACAGCTTTAATGTTACATTCTCATAGGACTGCTTCGGACTTCTAGGATCTTTGAGAAAGTAAGCATCTTTGTAGCACAAACGAACAACTCTTCCGCAACTGAAGGCAGAGAGGCGACCACGCTGTAATTATTACTATCAATACGATGATTTTAGAGAATTTTAGGGCAAAGTAATCTGATGGGAATCTATAACTACTCGAAGATTTTTCCAGAAATAAACAGCAGCAAGTAAATTTAAGGGAAAACAGGAAGAGATTACAAGAAAGGGAATAGATTCTTAGGCATCACACCTAAGCCAAGAAAGCATCACACCTTCAGGGATTTGAGGAGAGGAGTTATTGTGCTAAAAACTTACAAAATTCTTATTCAACATGCTTCATAATGAGTTACAAGTATTTAAATTGACAATAAACCTTAGGAAAATAGAACTAGAATTAAATTTTTAAAAACCCTTAATAATTGTATTATCGACTCTTCTAACAATAATTGAAAAGAAATAACTTTCTAAATTACTAGAACCAAAATAAAATAGAAAACAACTAGGAAACTTCTAAAAAATTTTAAAAAAAAATGGTAGGAAGATGAAGAAGCAGCAGTAGCAGCAGAGGCAGCCACGAACAGCACTCATGAACAGTAACAACTCCTAAAACTTCTATCCAGGCTCCCAAAAAGGTTGTCCATATCATCCTCGCACCAAACTAAAGCAAGAGGCTAATTTAACAAAGATTTTTTTATTCTTGAATAAACTTTTTTGTCTTGGTTTCTGTCACGAAGAGAATTAAACAGTTTTTCAAACACAAATTTGATGGATGGGAGGCAATGCATGAATAGTGCAAGTCCTGAGAGACTGAAGCAAAAAGGAAATGAAACTGGAAGCTCCAATATGACAAGATACCATATATGTCCGCATGTAAATTTGAACAACAGTCGGTTTATTATGAGAATTAAGTCAATAACCGAGCATTTCTGAACTTTGTGAATGTGCCGGAAAGATGATGGAGAATATTAAAATCATGGAGTAATTCCTTAATAATTTGATAAGTGAATTAAACTTATTAAAATCTATACATCCAAACATGCTTTTATCAGACACTATCTTAAAGTGGTCTACAAAGATGATTCAGAAAATTGAATATATATATATATATATATATATATATATATATATATATATATATATATATTTATATATTTATATATATATCCATTAAAAGAGATCCTGCAGAATGATTACGCTTCAATATGGATACAGCAAATGCTTTCAATAATCTTCCCTTGTTTCTCACAGATGCATTTGCACAAGAAAATATTAATCTGTCGCCAACACCGCTTGTGTTATAGAGTATACTATTTTCTAAATTGATAGATTTTGCATTGGTATAACCAAGAAAATAGCCACATTAAAACACAAGCCTAATGATCAGATTTCTGACTAAGGCTAAGTTTGGTTCACGGAAGGGAAGAGGGAGGGGAGCGGGAAGGGAAGGGAAGGGAGAGAGATACTTCACCTGGTGGAAGTAAATACATTTTATTCTATTTTATTTCGTACGAGTGGAAGTGAAGAAAATGGGTATTACTTTCTCTTGTTTGGTTGGAGTAAAAGGTGGAGGGAGGGGGAAGGAAATGAGCATTACTCTCTCTAAGCTATGTAAAATTAAAAAAAGAAGAGAATAATTTTGTCTACAAATTTTCATTGCAATCTCAATCCATCCATAAGTGGAAGAAAATTTTTTCTGACATGGAGGGGGTGCTATTTCACCCCTCTTCTACTTCCATCCGCCTTTTCACTCCGAACCAAATGAGGGAAATCTCCTATTTCACCTCACATTTACTTCCCTTCATCTTTTCCTCCCACTTTAAACCTCAACAAAACTTACTGTGAGAAAGATGATAAGCAAAATGTTGCTCTATATTTAAAAAAAAAAAAAAGTAAAATGCTGCCAAATTCCTTTGATCATCACCGACCTTTGTGATAATATAATGTTCATTTTAGCTAAAAATTATTTATTCATAGTTTTACAACAAAGAAGAAATAGCATAAAAAATGTGAAAAAGGCAAGCCTATTGATACAAAGGTTGAACAAACTAGGTACTACTAAACAATAATTACTATGCAAACTCTTTAAATGTACACCGATACAAAAGGGAAATGAGCAATCTAACCGATCACCCGATAACCAAATCTGTCAATGTTATAGAATGAAATTATCAATCATATGGAAGACCACATCAGCACCATCAGAGTTCAACCAATAGGTCGTCACCTGGATACAGAGGGAATTTACTGTGTCAATAGAAAACCATAAAATGTGTGGAAGAGAAAATGAGGCATTGCAAGAAACATCTTTAGAGTTATGGTATAGAGTAAGCACAAGTAGCTTGCTACAACAAACACAATGATCAACTAAAGAATACATTTATGTTCTTGCCAAGAAAAAAATAACAAAGAAATGAATAGATGATGACAATTTGTAATATGAATTACACATAACATGAAATCTTCTTTAGTACATTTCATAAGCAGATTTCTAAGAGAAAAAGTGTAGCTAAAGGAACAAAGCTACATTAACTGGTCCCCAGTGTTTGGTGTTAAGGTCCCTAATGTTGTTTTATTGAACTTATACATTAACTGGTTATTGAGGTTCATGGTACCTAGGGAGATGTGAAGAGAGGTCATAGTTAATCAGAGGATGCCTCAAAGGCCTTTTAGGGGTACCAGTTTGGATGGAGAAAAGAAGAGGGCCGAAGAGGTCTACCAAGGAAGTTTTCTCAAGACTGACCAAGGAATGGTGCTAGAATCTCTTTCTAGAAGGTGATGAAGAATGTTACCATTCCCATCTCCAGGAACTCTTCCCAGTGCTAATCTCTTCTCTATTCTGTTTGACTTTACCTGAAACAAGGAGGCTTTGATCAGCTTTACGGTGTCTTCCATGAGTTCTACGATCTGAATCACATATTTTATTTGCCATGGCAATTGGAAGATTTCTATAAATATCAGTGATTGGAAGTATTGGATTCATAATAAGGGGCATGATGATCCAATATGGAAGGGGATCAAAGAAGGGGTCTTTGAAGTTGAGTTCTACAAGAAGATTCATGGAGAGAATAGTGCATAGAGGAAAGCCCCTTTTCTCTGAAAGGGATGCAAGACCTTGAATTTTATTCAAAACAAACAGGGGTATGGAGTTGTGTAAAGCAAAGAGGAACCTGATTAATTCAATCCCTCTATATTGTTTTTGGATTCTATAGAGGGGAGACAAACTCGAGAGTTTTTAAGGGTGTCATGAAATTCCTCGGTTTTGTTCTAGTTATTTGCTGAAAACCCCGATTTATGGTTTTGTCTCATGTCTTTTGTTACAGAGGAAATGATGCCTCCTTTGTGATTTCCTTTGTTGTCTGCAACAAGTTCTTCTGGATGCAATTCGTATGTTCTCTTTTTAATCAAAAAAATTGGGAGGTGCAGCTCAGGTGACCATGCATTTGTGGAGGATGTGATATGAAGCATGGGGAAGGCCTCTGAGAAGGATTTTGATGCTCTGAGCAGGAATTAGGTAGCAGAACAGGTTGATTGCACTATGTTTGTCCAATGTTCTCTTCTCTGTCATGGTAAATGGGAGAGCCCGAACCTTCTCAGTAATGTCTGGAGAAGAATTTGTTGCTAAAGAGAAAAGGTGGTTTACAAGATGTGCCTCTTATTTATCTTCTTCGTCATGCCTAATGCACACAGTTGGCATTTTATTAATAATTTTACGAAGAGAAGAATTTTGTTGCTAAAAGGAAGAGGTCGATTGCAGGATGTTAGTCCTTGTTCTCTTTTCCATCACGGTAAATGGAGAGGCAATGTCATGGTTTGTGTTGTCTAGAAGTAAAGGCAATCCCTTTTCCCTCTGCTTAAGTCTTCTGGAAACTCTGAATAGAATGGCCAGTAGGAATATTGGAAGTTAGTCACTTGGACTAGTTTTGGTCTAGGAAAGGTTTCTGTGGAGGCAATGGTCTCTTGTCTTCAGTTAGTTGGTGATGTCAACTTCTTTTTCTCGGAGTAGAAACAATCATGTCAAATGTGATCTTCATTTTGACTTCTCATTCTTTGGTCTAATTCTAGTTTGGAGTAGAAATCCTTGAGTCAGTTGTGCATGGTAAGATGGCCGCTTGATGTGTGTGTTTTGCATATCTTTGATTGCTTTTGTTCTCAAAAATTTGTGGCTGGCTCTTTTTTTTTTTTAATATTCCCACCTTTGAAGGCGAACTTTGACGCAATGGTGGAGTTGCTCCTTTGGTGACCTTGAGATCACGGGTGAAAATAGTCTCTTTGCAAATATCCAAGGGGAAGGCTGCATACATATATGTCCACCTTTTCCCTACCCCCACACTAAGCCGTGAAGCATTTTGTACATCGGGTGAACCCTTGAATCAAAAAGGGCCAAATTCTACTTATTAATGCCATCCCAAATGGCCACACTGATACACATTCAAAACATGCCAAACCAATTAATCGTAAGCTTGGACATCTAGGAGAGAAGATCAAATTGCAAATTGAAGATAGAGGAAGAAGATCAAAGATCGAAGTGGTAGATAATGCCTAGCTATCCAGTTGAGAACTTACCTGAATAGTGTTATGTGCAATATAGCGTTGGCTACTTTTATGAAAGCTGACATCCACACGGTCCCAAGGTACCTGATTAAGGCCTCTTATCATCTCCTCTGCAGAAAAGAAAAGCATAACACTTCAAGGACCTAGAAGATAATAGCGCAATATCATGCCTATCTGAAATTTTTTCTGACACTGCAATATACAAAAATGCATGAGGAGAAACACAAAATTAGATGGAAAAAATTCAGCACTCCAATAAAATGGCATTTAGTGTCCGTACAACACTGAATCTCTCAACATTTCCAGAGTTTTTTTTTTTTTTTTAAATAATAATCAAAAAAGGGGGAAAAAAAAGGAAACAACACTGAAGAGCCCAGGGAGTCAACTAAGCAAAAAGGTAAAATTTGTGTGACAACAAAAATTTCAGATGATCAATAAAATCTGCAGCATCAACAAAATTGAACACATCCAAAACCTCAGAGACCAAACCAGAAGTTTAAAATACAAGGGTTTTCTCCTTCCATCACCATTCTCCTACTCCTTTCCCTCCAGACCAACAAAAGATAGGACTGAAAATCATAGATACGGGACCGAAAATCATAGATATGCAAGTTTCTTTCTTCCTCTCTAAGACCCTTCCAAGCCCAAAAACCATCAACGTTCACACCTGCCAAAGCCCTAGATAATAAATTCGAAAGAGATAAAAATGTACTCCTTAACCTTCTAGGCTGTAAACATCAAAAGAAATATGTCTGGCTGACACTGCATCTTGGCTTTTAAAGATTACATCTATCACCAAAACACTTTCAAAAATTGTCACATAAAAAAAAAAAAAAAAAAACAAAAACAAAAAGTTGGCTTTTGGGCAGCCCAAGCTTCCAGATTGATTTCAGCACTCCTATCCTCTCCTTTTGGAAAATGCAAAAGCAAGACTTTGTATCAAAAAAGCCTGACGTGGATGCCTTCCTACTAATAGTATCATTCATGCACATATATCATGGGAGATTATTTAGAGCAATGAAACAACAAGTACACACACACACACACTGGGACACTGGACACCAGAAGATGAAATGAACATGATTACACGAAAACTATAAAAAGTTCCACACTATTGAAAGTTACAAAATTGTTTTATTGTATCGTATCCAAGTATGTCGGAATGGACAGAACAATCCACACTATCAGGAGATGATTATTTCTAGTTTCTAGAAATGTCGGTGCAATATAGATTTAAAGTCTTGTAACCAACCAACAACAAAGACAATCATCCAGATCCCTAACATTCCATTTCAAGATTTTCATGATAATATATAAAACTCTCTCCTACTCCTTGCAATATTCCCCATCCAAATGATTCAATTAATCTTCATCTTCACCTTGGTCTAGTAGGCTTGGTACTTTGTTCCCTCTAGTTAGAAAATTCTAGATGAACACCAAGCTTGTTCAAAAGATGTTCAACTACCAGACCACTCTCATCCTCTAGAATCACATTTTTGTCCTTCGAAAAAGTTCCCCATAGGATCACTTGGCTCACTAAGTTGGCAAATAATACAATTATGCTGCGAAGTTCTTTTTAGAGTTTTACTGCTTTCATGAACCAATCTTAATTTACCTTATAGCAACAAAAAGCAGCCAAGCCAATCCAATTTAGGAGTTCCAATTCCCTCAAAGCTATAAAGAAACACAAGACATGCCACAAAACAGAACAAAGACATGGAAAAGTGAATTATAATAATTATATTTATTTGATAATGCAGAATCATAAAAGTATTAAGTACAAACTATAGGACAAAAAATTAATAGACATGATATTACATGCATTTTAACCTAATCTTATTTCTAGAAACAATACTTATGCCTTCATTTTACATGAATGATAGCTTTACTTGAGTTTTATATTACCCTCTATCACATTCCTTAGTTTCTAATTTCATTACCATGAATCATCAAGTACATCAAATGATCTTTTAAGTCTTTGAGCATCCTAGTCAAAGAAGTATCTAGTTAGAACTGATGTATTAAAAGTGGACAGGATTCAAAGTGTTTCACAATTTCCACATCTGAAAAAGTGCTCAACGCAGACAGGGCGCGACTTTAGAAGTGCCAATCCACATCACCTTAGCACAACATTGAACCTTCATTTGTGTTGTCCATCTAAAGAAGGTTCAATGTGAACTAAGGGAGTAAAATAACATTTCCAACTCTAGATGGAGAAGCTTGACAAACCTTCCATGTCAACTTTTTCGCCTTCAACAAAGGAAGATAATTCCTTATGCTTGTCTCCGGTTTCCACACGCTCAACATACACAATGTGTGGGTAGTGTTCATTCTTTGCCAGAAGATTGGACTACAGAAAGAACAAAAACATGGATGGATGGGCAGGATTATCAACCGATATAGGTATGTAAGGACCATTTTAACACATTTGCACTCATTGAATGTGAAAATAAACCAACCTTAGGAAGTTCTTGTTGATGCCGGATTGATGATGTTCTCCATCCAACCACATCTATTAGTGATGTAAAGGTAAGCAAATAATTATGTTGCTGCCAAACAAATCATTGACTTGTGGGATAAAAATTAAGTGATATCCACGATTCTATAAAGGATACGGTCATAATTTGCATTTGCATATGCAACACGCCGCTTGAAGGAGCCTAAAGCTGATCTACACGTGTCAGAAATGATAACATTAGAAGGAAAGAAAAATTTAACAATAAAAAGATGTTGTAATGGTGATCTTTGGGTCAATAGTATAAAGAAGATTAGTTATAATACTAACATGAATTTTAGATCATCAGAATCTTTAACCATTTGAAGGAGAAGGGGAGGTCTTCCATCATCATTGTCAGTGAGGAAGAGATGCTTTCCGGACCTCCCAACAATCCAGTGTGCAGTCTGGGGAGCTTTTCTCTCCAAAAATGGAAGGCCACAGAGGAAAGGAAGCTACAGAAAAAGATAGAGAATATGACAAAGAAAAAGTTAATTAGCAGTTCCACATTATTAATTACATTAACATTACCATGAACATGGGCCAAAGTATGGCATAATTGCCATTTTGCAAAGATTGCTCAAGAGAAAAATTGGATAGCAGAAAAATGTTTATCCCTAATCAATTTCTATGATGGAAGAAACCCCTTCGCTAAGACCACACTATAGCTTCAATAGCTCTATCAAGCACAAGATTTTCTTAATTAGAAATGCCAAGTAATTTGTGAAAGGAAGTAATCTGGATTTGCAGCCTCCTTCCAAATAAACCTAAATAAATTTAGCATTGATGTTACTCTAGAGAAAGAGCTATTAACAATTATCATCATCATAATACAATGACAAACAAAGGAACAAAAAAGGGAAAGTTTGTCATGCAACAAAGACATGTTAGCTGTACCTGTCTATGTCCTCTTGAACCAAGATGAGGTGTAGCAAAGGTTATGAAGTTCATGGGTTCCAAGCCAGCAATTGTAGCTTCAGATTGTCTCTCATGGTGATGTTTATTTGAAGTTTCTTCATCCAGTTGTTTCCCAAGAAGATCAGATGGTTCAAGTTTTGGAGAAGGTTCGTAAAGCCTCCCTACAGCATACCTTGCAACTAGGCCACCTAATGAGTGAGCCACAAAGGAGATCTTATGGACCTCGGGCCTCCGTCTCACAACAGCCAATACCTGCACAAGAAGCCAGGGCAAAGGAGTTCCTTACAAACCCTACACTTCACCATAAAGTTTTAAATTAAAGAAAATCTCCTATGAAATTAAGCAGGCACAATGCCATCCGCAATCAAGAGGATCAAATTGATATTACCAAAATACCTCTTCAGCTAGCCTCTCACCCATGAAATCAACACCATCAAAAGTTAATCTTGAGTGGTTACATTCGCTGCCTGATCATGAATAATAAAGTCAGAAACAAAACTTATATACCTTAATTGACAAACAACAGTGGCATAAACAGATGCTGTCTGAAGAATTGTTGGTAACATCCTAATACAGAGAAATAATGACACAAAAATCTCTACCATAACTCATTCAATTTTGACATCCAAGTATAGCAGAAGTAGAACTAGGGGTGAGGACAATCTAAGTATAGAAAGAAAACGTGTTCAAAAACTTAAGGAGCAAGGACATAAATTGAGATAAGAATATAACCATATAGGAATATAACCACGCTAAATTCAGAAAGTTAAGCCAGATGATTTGGTATACTACAAGAGAAATTTCATATATGCACAATTTCCACGACAATCAGCAACATTCTCACTATCTCCAGCAAAATTCATTTCAAATCAATCATAACTTGGCATTGTGTTCCTTCCGTGCATCTAAAATATTTAACCAGATATCATGGATGTGGAAATCAGTTTGATACAGCCAGTTTGATCAGTTGAACCATCAGCTGCACCATTTTTCGGTCTACAAAATTGCTAAAGTCTCGGCAAGGCCTACTGCCAAGGGATATCTGGTGGATCTTGTTTCTACAAATTTTTATTGTCATATGAATGGGAGGGAATGTTTCTTAGTCTTGTCCAGGATGTTCTTGTAGAGACCAGCCCTAATCATTCCCTATTCATTTGGTCTAGCAAGATTAAATGCCATCCTACTAGGTATAGGTCACTGCTAGGCTACATTAAGCACCAAAAGTGCACCCAATGATACTACAACAATAACAACAAATTGAGCCTTAATCCCAAATTTTGCGATCCGCTGTTCAAGAGACTACTATAAGATAGAGAAAAATTCTAAATAAATAAAAAAATAGAAATAAAAATTAAAAAAAAAAACATAAAATTAAATTTTGAAAGCAAAAATAGGAAGATAACACTAAAAATAAGCAATAAAAATAATAAAATGAGAGAAGTAAAAATAAACTACTTGTAGAAACTAAAAAAAAAATAATAACAATAACAATAACAATAACAATAACAAGAAGTCAATTGGTTCGGATTCTTCTACGTCACTCATCTATATTTAAAGTCACCTTCTCAACTAATCCTTTAGACACTCAAATCTTTACGGAAAACATATATCCAGATTTTTAATGATCTACCACGACGTTTTACTAAATCTCCTACATTTAAGGTCTTGCTCCTCTTAACTGATACAGCATTGGATTTTCATTGGACATATTCAAACTACCTTAAATGATACTCTCCCATTTTATCCATAATTGAATCCACTCACAACTTAGTATACATCTCTTCATTTCCAATTCTATATTTTCTAATTTTACCACATATCCGTTTAAGATCACAAATACTTCTCTAATAATGGATCCACTGCCCAAAATTCAACAAATAACCTCCACGCATGCTGTCCATATGAATAATCTCCTGTTTTTTTACTCAGCTATTTCCTTTTACCTAGTTCAATGTTAGCCACGTTTGTCAACTAGGCGTTTGTGGTTACTTGTTAGCTTGGTTAAATGCTGCCAATTTAGGGTCTCAAGGTTGCTGCCTGAGGCAGTGTGAAATTGAAGCAACGTAAATCCTCCTAGCTATTCTCTAGTTTATGGAATTGGTCGAAGCTAATATCAGAGTAGGCAAGGAGTTCTGTCTTCCATGGGGACTAAAACAGACAGATTAGGGGCATAAGCTGGTTCCTATGTATCCAATGGACTCAAGCAATGCAACCAATGCAGGATGGTTTGTTTTTTACTCTTCCATTCCTTGGTTCAGTTTTTGTGCTAGTATGCTGCTTCTGATGATGGTAAAACAGAAACAAACACCAAAAGATCCTCAATTGGTTTAGAGAATCAAGGACTTCATCTAAGACATGTCAATGCAAAACAAAACTCTTAACGTTTTCCATCTTGTTATGCAATTAAATGATAGCAGAATTACATGTGACCCTCCAAATTAAGCAGTAATACCATAGCAAGGTTCAGTTCATGAGAACTCAAAATTATAAGTACATCTCAGAAGAAAAATTGTGCATTCTTGTGTTTCTTATGGTGAGGCGGTCGGTCAAACAAATCATATAAGACATTATTTGTACAACTAATTAGCATGTTAGCCAATAATCCAGAAAATGAATAAGAAGGAAAAGTACAAGGAAAGGGGGAAAAAAAGGAACTCACGGTGCACAACAACCTTATCAGTGAGCTTCTTCACAAACTGCTCCGCAGCAAACCTCCAATCAGCAGCACTGAACGTGAAAGAAATGAAAACAGAATAACCAAGCAGGAAAATGATGAAAGAATAACAGAAAGGTGGGAATATTAATCAATGGTTCACCCGGTGCACAAAATACTCCCCGACTTAGTGCAGGGGTAGAAGAAGGGTGGGCGTATATGTACATAGCCTTCCCCTTGCATTTTTGCAAAGAGACTGTTTCCACGCCTCGAACCTGTGACCTTGAGGTCACCAAATGAGCAACTCCACCATTGCGTCAAGGTTCGAGCTCAAAGGTGGGAATATTAAGGGGGGGAAAAAAGGAGCCAGCCATAAATTTTTGAGAACAAAAGCAATCAAAGATATGCAAAACACACCCATCAAGCGGCCATCTTACCATGCACAACTGACTCAAGGATTTCTACATCAAACTAGAATAAGACCAAAAAACGAGAAGTCAAAATGAAGATCACATGTTGACATGATTGTTTCTACTCCAAGGCAAAGAAGTTGACATCACCAACTGAAGACAAGAGACCATTGCCTCCACAGAAACCTTTCCTAGATCAAAACTAGACCAAGTGACTAACTTCCAGTATTCCTACTGGCCATTCTACTCAGAGTTTCCAGAAGACTTAAGCAGAGGGAAAAAGGGATTGCCTTTACTTCTTGACAACACAAACCATGACATAGGCTCTCCATTTACATCCTGCAATCGACCTCTTCCTTTTAGCAACAAAATTCTTCTCTTCATGAAATTATTAAGAAAATGCCAACTCTGTGCATTAGGCATGATGAAGAAGATAAATAAGAGGCACATCATGTAAATCACCTCTTCTCTTTAGCAACAAATTCTTCTCCAGACATTACTGAAAGGTTCGGGCTCTCCTATTTACCATGACAGAGAAGAGAACATTGGATAAACGTCGTGCAATCAACCTGTTTTGCAACCTAATTCCTGCTCAGAGCATCAAAATCCTTCTCAGAGGCCTTCCCCATGCTTCATATCATATCCTCCACAAATGCATGGTCACCTGAGCTGCACCTGAGATTGGCCTTTCTTCACTAATGGCACAGTGGTTGTGGGTAATGGTATTGCTCATGTCACACTAGGATGAGTAATCAAACTTAGTCAGGAATTCAAAATACAATCATTGAGTTGGGGAACAGTGTTTTCCGCCTGTGAAAGTGAGGGATTTGAACCAAAATGTTTAAGCACTTCTAAAATGTCTATATGGGGTAAATGTTCTATGGGATACTCTCTAAAGGAAGCAAGGAGGGAGATAAATACAGAAGGAAGAAAGAAACAGATGACAATGTGAAACTCCTAAGGTTGCATGCTTCGAAGGATTTAATAATTCATAAAAATTTAGATTTCAGAATTTTCAAATCCCACTCTGAACTTTTCATGTTCTTATTAAATGTAGGACATGAGAACTGAATTCTCGGCATTTCAACGTCAGTTCCTTGTCAACAAATATGGAATTCCTCAAATCATTATTTTCAAGAAAACATAGCTATTGCACAACATCAAATTCCCAAAACAATATTATTTTCAATGCTAGCTATCAAAATTTCAAATTTAATCTATGTTTGAATGGAATAGTCTCTCACCTCCCAACGAGTCCATTAACCATAACAACAAGATGATCAGGGAACACCTTCCCTTCAGCCACAGCTGCATCAAACACATCTTCACCTCCGTCCACAGACTCAACTTCCACCTTCTTCCCTTTCTTCATCGGCTCCTTAAAGCAACCCCCAATCCCCATTTTACCCAGCGAGAAACCCATCTTCTTCCAGTTCTCCGACACAGCAATTTCACCTTGTTTCGCTGGAATCCCAGATTGAAAGACTCAAATTCTTTGAAACAGAACCGGATCACACTAGGGTCTTTTTGCTTCAACTTCAACCCCGAACTCACGTTCCCAATGAAGGGGGAATCCGCGGCGATCATGCGTGGCAGGAGAGAAGTACCATTAAAATTAAAGGCTTTGGAAAAGGTAGAGAGAAAGGAAGAGAGAAATGAGTCATGGGTTTCGAGTTCAAGGCATAACAGTGGCTAGAAACATGTGGGATTTTTTTTTTTTTATGTGGAAGTTTCTGGAAAGATATCTTAGAAGAAGGATCAATAGTGAGGGTTGTGGAAGATTTCAGCTTACAGTTAAACAGTGCAGTGTAACTGTGTAAGGGTTGAGTAAGATTATGGTTCCGTGTTCAGGTTTTCAAGGGAGAGGGACAGTAGAAATTTAGATGTGGATTGTCGTTATTCAATCAAAGGTTCTTTCTTGGATTTTGCTTTTTTTTTTTTTTTTTTTTTTTTAAGACAACATGGGAGGGAAAATAATCGTCAAGAGCAACGAAATTAATACAACACACTATAGCTGGGTGATAATACATGATCTGATACAATATACCGAAAAACGATATGTGGTTTTTTCAATTGGGTTCTTTTTTTTTTTTGGGTCTCTCCCATTCGGATGATGTTAAAATAATCCGTCCGTAATAATTTATAATAAAATAAAATTTTATTTTAATATGATATATACAAAAACAAATTTAGGTTTGTTATAATTTATAAATTTTATTTTATTTTTAAAAAATATTATTAATTAAAAAATGTATTAGTTATAGTTGCGGTTTTTAATCAATCAAGTGATATGAATATTATAATTAACATTTAAAGTCAAATATGGTATTAATATGACCCGAATCATAACCAATCCATTGTCATCCCTAACTATAGCCTCAACTTGTGATTTACTAATCTCCCAATAAAAAAAAATAAAAACTAACTATTTATGTTTTACAATTCTTGCAGTCCTGATAGTTTAAAATTAATGCAATAAATGTTAATTATCATAACTAATTTAATCATTAATTGAGTCTGATAAAATTATTTCAATAAAATTATTATTCAAAAATTATAAAAAATATTTCAAACCATGATTTCAAATTATTTTACTGTTTGTGCAAAATAACATAGACAAAAAAAATTATTTTTTTTCATCCATACTTGACCACGATCATTCAATAAAGTTCTTAAAATAGTGTTAAATTTAATTTTAATGTTGATTTCAAGTTGCATTTGAATATTATTATTTTATTTTGTAATAAAGACAATGTTAATATATAAAAAAAAATGTTATTATCTTTAATATATATCATTATCAAATCAGCATCCATTAAGCCAATAATATTAAGCTTTAATAATCATAAACTCAATTATGAATTTCAAACTTAAAGTAATCAATTGTGTGAAAATAAAATTTAAAATCTTAATTAAAATTTGTGATTAAAGTTTAGGGAGAGAACAATGTCTATTCATCTTATTTATTTTTTTATTGTGCATCCCTCCCAATCCTCATTTCTTATTGAAATTTGGGATTCTCTCCACACTCTCTCTCTCTCTCACACACACAAACATTCGATCGAACAAAATTGTGATGCTCTAAGAGTGTACAAATGTTGTGGTAGAGGGGCGAAGCAAGAAGAAGAAGAAGAGAGAAAGTAGGAAAAAAATTTTGTGTAAGCGAACGTGTGTGTGTGTTATCCATTGAACACTATTAGTCGGTTGCTTAGGTAAATTTGGTTTGGTTTATTAAAAGGAAGAGGGAGGGGAAGAAGAAGATTTATTTTATATATTTTTTCGTTTTTGTTTGATATGGATGGAAGGGAATGAAATATTTGATATTTTTTTGTATTTGATTAGAATGAAAA
The DNA here is from genome assembly GCA_037126225.1 of Dillenia turbinata. Lineage (NCBI taxonomy): Eukaryota > Viridiplantae > Streptophyta > Magnoliopsida > Dilleniales > Dilleniaceae > Dillenia > Dillenia turbinata. The sequence continues at coordinate 21,523,147 of JBAMMX010000004.1, forward strand.
TTGAAAGAAAATAGCATATAATTTACTATTCTACCCTTATAAAATAATATTTTTAATATTTATTACTATATAATTTTTTAATTTTTAATTTAAAATATTTTTCTAAAAATATAATTTTTTCAAAAAAAATAATTATTTAATATATTTTTTATAAATTATTTTTATTGTTATTTGATATTAAATAAAATTAGAATATTAATGTAAAAAAATAAAAAAGTAAAAAAAGTAAAATTAGAAAAAATAATTTGTTCAATAAAATTAATAATAAAAATTAAATTTTATTATTTTATATTAAATAAAATTATAATAGTAAAAAATAATAGATAATTTTATAAATATTAAAAAAGTATAAGAATAAAATCGTTTAAAAATTTTATTTCTTTTCATTTTCGTCCACTTTAAGACAAAATTAATTTCTTGAGAGCAAAAAAAAAAAAAATTATATCTCATTTTTATTTCTCTTTCATTTTTATCTTCTTATCAAATAAATAAAAATTTTTATTTCGTTCCGCTTTTACTTTTCGATTGTCCTTTCACTTTTTATCTAGGTCAAATTATCCCTAACACTGACGCATATCCAAAGTTCTGGTTTCCTCGTGTACTAACTTACATCTTTCTTAATGACGTTGACAATTCAAGCCTAAAATATAAAATTGTTTACCTTAAATTCAAGCACTTCCTTTGGGGCAAACAGTCTTTTTATACGAAAATATTTAGTGTGTATGTTTAAATATATATCTATATATATAATAAGTAATTTTACAATTGGTTAAATGACTGGACACCAATAATATTTAAGTAAGATTTTATCTATTATAAAAATAAGTATGAAAGACTTTTAATTATAACCACTCTATCCAATTTGAATCGAATTTAATTAAATTTAATATAATTACTGGGATACAAGTGAGTATATAATATGTAATATAATTTTTTTAAATCAAAAATCATGATAGCATAAGTTATCCTTGTATAGATTCAAGGTTTTAGTTTAAAATAAAAATGTTAGAAACTTAGAATAGCATTATAAATACAACAAATATTCCTAAAAGGTTACAACATTGAAGCCCAAATCATGGATGCAGTCCAGGTACTGAAAATGGAAGTTAAAGATCTTATTTCAAAAAACTTTAAAAGCTCAGGAATTCCTGGGTGTGCTGCCTTCATAATTTTACCTTTCACGAAAGACTGAAAATACCAGCAGAGTAATCCCAGAAATTTTCTCAAGCTAGCATTCCCATTTGCAATACGAAAAGTCAAAATTGAGCTGAGGATAGCTGAGTCTTGCTTCAAATAAATTTTGTTAGCTTATCCTCAGTTTCGTTTTCGGCAACCTATTTGAAATTTTTAACTCAAATATCCTAATTAAAGATTTAATAAAAATTCAAATATAATTATAAAATTCATAATAAAACAAAACCAAAACTAACTGTTCAGTATCAAAAGTAAGCATATCGGTCAATATCATTAGAAAAATCTTTCAAAATAAATTAATAAGTCCTAATTTATAGACCTTTTTTTTCACATGTAATACATGATAAACTCTAAAATAAATATTATTAATTTTAATATATTAAATATTTAATTATTGTTATGAATATTGAATAATTTAATAAATATCCATTAAATTATACAACTTTACCATTGTCTCCTGATAACTTACTAGATTGTAGAACATGTATCATAAACTTATGTGAGAAGTTTCGTGCATATTCCGAGATAAACCTTATGAGAGAAGTTTTATGATACGAAACTTATAGAAGAACATTCAGGAATAACTTCTGAGAGAAGTTTCAAAAGTAGCTTCTGAGATAAGTTTCAAGGGTGGCTTTTAAGAGAAACCTTAGGTGGCTTCTAAAAGAAGTTTTAGGAGACTATAAATATGAGCTCGAGGGAAAGCTTGGAGATGAACTTGAAGAGGGAAATATGAGTGAAGAAAGTGAGAAAAAATTTAAAAAGTTTATTTCGTTGTATTCTGTTCAAATTCATTTTTGATATAAATATTTGTTTCTATATCAATTTCTTTTATAACACGTTATCAGTACGAAATTCTATCAAAATACAAAATTAAGATCAATCAAACACAAATCTATCTTCGTGAACGTAATAAAAAGGGAGGTCTCACTGTTCAAGGATTCTAAGATACATTTTTATCGATTTATTTCTAATGGTGAATTTTACTAAATTTGAATTTTTATCCCTTGATATTTTTGGAAAGAATTATTTATCGTGAGCTCTTGATATTGAAATACATTTGAGTGCAATAGATCTTGAAGACACCATCAAAACAAAAAAATGTTATTATACAAGATTGTGCAAAAACAATAATTTTCATTCGATATCATTTTGATAAAAGTTTGAAAACAAAATGTTTTATTATTAAAAATTTTCTTGAGTTGTGAAAAAATTTAAAGGAAAAATATAACCAGCTGAAAATAAATCGCTCTTTCTAAAGCCTGATACAAGTAAATACATCTTAGGCTATAAGATTTCAAGTTCAATAGTGACTATAATTCTGTAATGTTCAAAACTACATTTCAATTGAAATTGTGTAGAGAAAACATAATTGAAGAAAATATTTAAGAAAAAACTTTCTTTACTTTTCATGCGTCGAACTTGCTCCAACAGTAACAATCTTGAGAAAAGGGGTTCAAGAAATATTTTGAATTGATTTCATACCTTCTTGTGGCCGAACAAAATATGAATTATTGATAAAAAATCACGAAACTCGACCAACTGGTAGTAGTCTATTCTTTGAAACGAATGCGACTAGATATGAATATGAGAAAAATCGAAATCAAGATCGTGGTTGTAGACGTGGATATAGTTAAGGACAAAGTGTCCATTACAATAATAATGATCGTAACAATGACCGATTAAATCAAAAAGGTAAATATCACCACCAGAAATGAGATGATAGTGATAGAAAAGAAAAATAGAAACTCTTAAGAGGTTCTGATAATGTCTGCTACCGATACGCTACCAAATGACATTGATCACGTGTATGTTGAACTCCAAAATATCTTATTGAACTATATCAAGGTTATTTAAAGAAGAAAAATAAAGATATGGAAACAAATTTTGCTAACACATGTAACAATACTAATATAGATATAACTTATTTTGATATAATTGATTTCTTTGAACACCCTAAAGAAAAAATTGATCATTTGATCAATAATGGAAATATCTAAATGTATGTTATAAATGAATAAATTAGTTTTAATTTTTTTATAATATAATGCACTTTATTATTTCTGATTGATTTTTTTTTTATAATTTCATATAAACAAATTAATCATCTCTTTTGTTTTTTTCCTAAATAAGATATGAATATTACTGATGGTTTGAAATGTATAAGAAACGAATAAATAATATGTCTAATTGATAGCATTACAACTTATACGATACTTAAAAATAAAAATTATTTCTCCAACTGAAAGTCGGGAGAAACAAATGTTGATACTATAAGTAGTACTGCAAAATTGATAAAGGGATCCGACAGAACAAACATGTCTCCCTGAAGGAATAAAATTAGTTATACATAATGCACTATACTCTGCTAAATCTCGAAGAAATTTGCTAAGTTTTAGAGGTATCCGTCAAAATGGATATCACATCCAGATAATGAATGACAGTAATATTGAGTATTTGTGCATTATAATTGTTATTTTTTGAAAGAAATGTATAGTAGAGAAAGTATCATCTATTTCTTCTGACTTATACTATACTAAAATTAGTGTAGTCGAAATGCACCATTTAGTAAACCAAAAGTTCACTGATCATAAAAATCGTCATTGTCTGACTTGATCGATTAGGATATTCTGGGTCGATTATGATGAGAAGAATAATTAAAAATTTTTACGATCATACCTTAAAAAATCAAAAGATGTTGAAATCAAATGAATTCACATGTGTTGCTTACTTCCAAGGAAAATTTATTACGAGATCTTTACCAGTCAAAGTATTAATTGAATGTTTTGGGTTTCTGGAAAGAATTCATTGTGATATATATGGACTAATTCATCTATCATGTGGACCATTTAAATATTTTATGGTACTAATTAATGTATACACAAAATGGTCACATATTTATCTACCATTAACTCGCAACTTGACGATTGTGAGATTCCTTGCTCAAATCATTAAGTTAAGAACACAATTTTCAGATTATCCGATTAAGACAATTCGAGTAGACAATACTGATGAATATTCGTCTTATATTTTTTATGACTATCGCATGTCTATTGGTATTAATATTGAACATCCTATAACTCATATTCATATACAAAATAGTTTAGCCGAATCGTTTATCAAAATGTTGCAATTGATTGCTAAACCATTATTAATGAGAACTAAACTCTCAACATCTGTTTAGGAACATATTATGTTTATGCAGCAGCACTTATGCTTTTAAGATCAACACATTACCATGAGTATTCCCCTCTACAATTGACTTTTGGTTATGAACCCAATATTTTTCATTTAAGAATTTTCGGATGTGTGGTTTATGTCTCTGTAATGACACCACAACGAATTAAGATGGGTACCGGAGAAGATTGGAAATATACATTGGGTATGAATCACTCTCTATTATTCAATATTTTGAACCTTTGACAGGTAAATTTTTATTACAAAATTTGCAGACTGTCATTTTGATGAAATAAATTTCTCAACATTAGGGGGAGAATAAGGACAATTGAAAAGGAAAATTATATAGAATGTATTATCATTAACATCTTTTGATTCTCATATAAAAGACTGTGAACTAAAAGTTTAAAAAATAATCAATTTGCAAAAAATTACAAATCAATTATCTGATATATTTACTGACTCTAAAAAAGTCACAAAATCGCATTTTCTTGCAGAAAATGCACCAATTAAATTTGATGTCCCAACAGGACAATCCATTAGTGTTGTAGCAAATGAGTCTAATGCATGCTTAAAGCGTGATAGGTCTCTTGGCACCAAAAATAAAAATCATCAGAAGAAAAGAGAATCTATTGATCATGATCATTTAAAAGAGTTGAATAATAAAGAATCTCATAAGATTATTAATAACAAAACTCAAATTCTTACAGAGCTTGACATAGCTCTCGAAGAGCACAAATTTCAAACTCCTCAAGAGCATGTATAGGAAATTTTCATAAATTTCACCATAACAAGAATATGTTGGAATAGAATTGAAACAGTTGTGAATCATATTTTTGCATATAATGTTGCACTTGAAATTATGAAAGAAATCGAGAATTTTGAACTAAAATTTATTGAGAAACGTCAGAAAAGAAATGATTTGCCAAAATGAAAAGAAGCAATCCAATTTGAATTGGATTCATTGACTAAACGTAAAGTTTTTAGATCTGTAGTTCGTACACCTGAAAGTATAAAATTCATTGGATATAAATGAGTATTTGTGCGAAAATAAAATAAGAAAAATGAAATTATGTGATACAATACATATCTTGTAGTATTAGGGTTTTCACAAAGACTAAATCTTAATTATGATGAAATATACTCCCTTATAATGGATATGATCACATTACGTTTTCTTGTGGACTTAGTGGTATATAAAAACACGAGATGCGTTTAATGGACATAGTCACTGTTTACTTATATGGGACATTAGAAAATGATGTCTATATGAAAATCTTTGAAGAATTTAAAATTCTTAAAACATATGATCAAAATTCTCGAAAAATTTACTCTATTAAATTACAAAAATTTTTATATGACTTAAATCAATCAATACGAATGTGGTATAACTGTTTAAATGATTGTTTGCTGAAAGAAGGTTATACAAATGATCTAATATGTTTTTATGTTTTTCTTAAGAAATTTGAATCAGCTTTTGTGATCATTGTACTATATGTTGATAATCTGAATCTTATTGGAACTCTTGAAAAGATTTCCAAAACCGCTGAATATTTGAAAAGAGAATTTGAGACTAAGGACTTTAGGAAAATAAAATTTTGTTTTGATTTACAAATCGAATATCTAGAAGATAAAATATTCATTCACCAATCAAATTATACGTTTAAAGTTTTATAAAGTTTTTAAATTGATAAAGTATATCTATTAAGTATTCAAATAATTGTTTGATCACTTGATATTGAAAACGACCCTTTCAAACCACAAGAAAACAATGAAAAAATTTTTTGTCCTAAAGTATCATATTTTAGTACCATTGAAACACTTATATATCTTGTTAATTGTATAAGATCGGATATATTATTTGTTGTAAATGTATTAATAAGATTCAGTTTTTCTTCAACACGACGACATTGAAATGGGATCAAGCATATTTTTCGATATCTCCAAAAAACAGTTGATCTTTGTTTATTCTATTCAATTAATTCCAAAGTAGTATTGATCGAATATACTGATGCTGGATTTTTGTCTGATCCTGACAAAGCACGATCTCAAACTTACATATAGTGGTAGTGCTATTTTTTGACGATCCATAAAGCAATCTATAACCACCAACTCCTCGAATCATGCTGAGATTATAACAATTCATGAAGCAAACTAAGAATGTGTTTAGTTAAGATCAATGACTCAATAGATTTTGAGAAATTACAGACTATTCTCCAATAAAGATATTCCTACAACATTGTTCGAGGACAATGATGCATGCATTACTCAATTAAAGGAAGGATATATCAAAAGAAATAGAATTAAACATATTTTATTAAAATTTTTCTTCACACACGATCTTCAAAAGAATGGTAAAGTTGAAGTACAATAAGTGCGATTAAGTGAAAATTTAAAATATTTATTTACTAAGGTATTATCGATTGTTACATTCGAAAGATTAGTGAAAACAATTAGAATATGTCGGCTTAAAAATCTCAAAAGATATTCTCAACAGGGGGAGTAAATACACTTAAAATAATATACTCTTTTTTCTTCACTAAGATTTTTTTCCTACTAGGTTTTTTCCTAATAAGGTTTTAATAGGACCTATTCTCTGTATAATGGACATTCAAGGGTGAGTGTTATGAATATTGAATAATTTGATGGTTGTCTATTAAAATATACAATTTTACCACTATCTCCTGATAACTCACAGTTTGTAGGACATGTGTCAAAAACTTATGAAAGAAGTTTCATATGTATTCTGAGATAAAACTTACAAGAGAAGTTTTATAAGATGAAGTTTATAGAAGAAGTTTTATGAGTATATTCTGAAAGAAGTTTCAGAAGTAGTTTCTGAAAAAAGTTTTAAGGGTGGCTTCTAAGAGAAGTCTTGGAAGGCTTCCAAAAAAAAGTTTTAAGAGATTATAAATATGAGCTTGAGGGAAAACTTGGAGATGAACTTAAAGCTAGAAGATTGAGGAAAATAGGATAGAAGAAAGTGAGAAAAAGCTTGAGAAATTTCTTTGACCGAATTCTATTCATATTAGTCTTTGATATAGATATTTATTTCTATATCAATTTCTTTTATAACATTATAAAATATATAACATATCATTAAGCTAGCTTATTAACCAAATCACCCAAACACCCTCTACCTACTCAACTCATTTTTTATACGAATTAACTTTAGCTTATATATCATTTATTTAGTTTGTAAGTTTAGTTTATTGAAAAAAAGAACGTACTCAGTTTCAAAACTCTCATACTGTGGGTTTTGAGGAAAGAAATACCTAGACAGCCTTTCCTTACTTTTTTTTTAAGGAGATTGATTCGAATCTCGAATCTTCAAAACACAATAGAGAGACTCCACCATTACACCAAACCCATCATTTTGTTTAGTTTATTGAAAGTATTAAATTGAATTCTGATCTACCTGTGAATGACTTAACTCATTTTTAATTCCAAAACCGAGAGAGTGAGAATGAGACATGATACCAAGGTGAGTGAGAAAAATTTTGAAAATGTAAGATAAAAAAGTTAACGAAAAAATTATCAAAATTTTCGTATCTCCCTCCCCCATTTTCCCTAAAATAGAAAGTATAGAAATTTAACTTATTTTTTTATTTTCATTCCCACGACAGATAATTTTTGATTGGCTCCATCTCCACAAATCAAACATAATATTTTTAATTCCGCACATGTCCCTTCCATCATGCACACCCTTCAAAATGCTGCAAGACTCAGACTTTCAAGAAAACTGCAAGCTAGACTGTATCCAATGCAACATGGTCGCGAATACAACCCAAACAGATGAGAGGAACGTGACAAAATAATAAAAACATAACATTATTTCCAGGCACAAAGTGCAGTTTCATTTAATGTCCAAAGACGAATTCATATAGAGATGCTTGTTAACCGAGCCTAATAGAATATGACGCTAAATCCTTTAACCAAGATCCCGATTTTGAATTTTGAGAATAAAAAAGATTATATTTGGAGAATAACCCTCAAAATGGATCATTACAAATCCCAAACTAAATTAGTCGAAACATGATTATAGATACTAATAATCTACAACAACATCAACCTGAGTCTTAATCTTAAAATTTAAAGTCGACCATTTGAGAGACAAATATAAAAATTAAAATAAAAAAGGCATACTATTCAAATACATATAAAATACGAAAAAGTGATTATTTAACTTTCTCTAATTCTCCTACGCCATTCATTTTTGTCTGAAATCATCTCTTTTGTTAACCCATTAGCTGTCATATCTTTGCGAATATATTGCATCTAGGTTTTTAATGATTTATCTCGTCGTTTTACTAGATCTCCAACATTTAAACTATCGATTCTTCTAACCGGTATATCTTTTGGCATTCGTTGTATATGTCAAAACCATCTCAAACGATACTCTTGTATCTTAAATACTATTGAACATACTCCTAATTTATTACGTATCTCTTCATTTCTAATCCTATCATTTCTAATTTTACCACACATCCATCTCAGCATTCTCATCCTGACTACAGTCATTTTCTGCACTTGTTTTTGTTTAATGGCCAAACATTCGGTACCATATTGTAATACAGATTTTACTATCATTCTATAAAACTTCCTTTCAGAGAGAGTGACATCATGCGATCGCAAAGAATTCCAGATACTCTTCTTCATTTCATCCAACCCGATTGTATCCTATAATTTACATCTCCATCTATGTTACCATCATTTTGGATAATGTATCCAAAATATCTAAAACGTTCACTTTTTATTACCTCATGTCCTCCTAACCTAATTGTTTCTTCATTATTTTGATGGCTATTACTGAATGTACATTTCATGTACTCTGTTTTAATTCTACTCAATCTAAATTCTCTTAACTCTAGTGTATCCATCCATAACTCTAATTTAGTATTAATACCTTCACTAGTTTCATCTACTAGCACTATATCATCTACAAAGAGCATACACTATGGTATTTCATCTTAGATGCTCTTTGTAATTTCATCTATCACTATCATAAATAAAATTAGACTTAATGTCGATTCTTGGTGGAGTCCAATATTTATTGAAAAGCTATCACTTAACCCCCCGCAAGTTCTTACATCAGTGAGAACTCTCTCATACATATCTTTAATAAGATTGATGTATTTGATTGAAATCTCTTTTTTCATTAACGTCCATCACAATATATCTCTTGACACCCTATCATATGTTTTTTCTAAATCAATAAATACCATATGTAAATTTCTCTTCTGTGCCCTAAATATCTCCATCAGATTTCTTAGTAAGTGGATTGTTTTAGTAGTAGATCTTCCTGACACAAATCCAAAATGATTCTGAGACACGTTTATCTCCAATCTCAGTCTATACTCAATCACTCTTTCCCACAATTTCATAGTATGACTTATAAGTTTAATTCTCCTATAATTAGAACAGTCTTGTATATCCTCTTTATTTTTATATAATGGTACAAGTGTATTCTCCCTCCATGCTTTGGGCATCTTCTTGATTTGCCAAATTTTGTTAAAAATGTCTGTTAACATTGCTACCCCTACCTCCCTTAAGTATTTTCACACATCAATGGGGATGTCATCGGGTCCTAAAACTTTATTATTCTTCATTCTCTTTAAGGTTTTCTCTATTTCGTGAGAATAAATTTTATATTTGAAATCCATATTGATCTCCTCAACAGGTATTGGGATATCACCAATATTTTTTGTACTCTCCACGTTGTACAGATTATCAAAATAATCTCAACGCTTTCTTATATTCTCATCCCTCACAAGTATATTATTAATCTCACTCTTGATATATTTAACAATATTTAAATCTCTTCCATTTCTCTTCCTTAATTTGGCGATTCCGTAAATCTATTTCTCTCCATCATTGGTTTCTAACTTCTTATATAATTCATTATATACCTTATTTTTTGATTCTTGAATAATCTTTTTTACTTTTTTCTTTGTATTTTTGTATAATTCAAATGTCTCATTATTTTTCTTATTTTTAAGATTTCTATAACACTTACGTTTTGTTCGTATAGCAGTTTGAATTTTCTCATTCCACCATCATGACTCCTTACCTATTGGCACTCGCCCTTTAGATACACTAAGAATCTCTCTACCTATATTTTTAATGTTATTAGACATTTTTACCCACATAGTTTATAAATCATCATTAATTGACCAAGTTAATTCTTTCATTAATTTTTCTCTAAAGATTGTTACTCTTTTTTCTTTTAATTTTCACTACTTAATTTTTAACTCTACTAATGGATGATATTCCTTTTGCTTTTTAGGTACACATATATTTATAACTAAAAGTCTATATTGAGTTGTTACTCTCTCCCAGTATAACCTTGCAATCTTTACAATTTATTTTATTGCTTCTGCTAGTGAAAAAAAATCTATTTAGTTAACATTCAACTTACTTCTAAATGTAACTTTATACGACTCTCTTTTCTTAAAAAAAATATTTATAAGTATCAGATCAAATGCTATAACAAACTCTAAAATGATTTCTCCCGCCTCATTCTTATTACCAAAACCAAAGTTTCCATATATAATTTCAAATCTGTCGTTATTCTCCCCTACATGTCCATTAAGATTTAATCCAATAAATAATTTTTCTACATTAGCTATAGCCTGTATCAATTCATCCAAATTTTTTCGAAATTCTTTTTTACCAACTACATCTATATCTACTTAAGGTGCATATACGTTAACTATGTTAATTATATCTTTTCCATTAACCATCTTGACAAGTAAAATTCTATCACTCTTTCTTTTTACCTCTACTATATTCTCATATAAATCTTTATGAACAATTATTCCTACACCATTTCAAGTTCTATCCTTACCTGTGTACCAAAGTTTATACCCATATGGTTCAATTATTCTAGCATTTTCCTCTACCCATTTAGTTTCTTGTAAACACATAATTTTAATTTTTCTTATATCCATTACTTCCCATATCTCTCCTAATTTGCCAATCAAGAATCCTATATTTCAAGTACCTAGATGAATCCTATCTCCATTGTCTATCATTTTTGTATTTTAAAAAGGGTAATAAGAACAAACTAAATTAATAATATACTAAATTCCACCAAATTTTTTAAATAAAAAAAAATATCAGAAGACAATAATATCAAAAATAATAATATCAAAATTAACTGTAAAAATAGAATAATTCTTATTTGTCTCTATTTTACTTGACAAAAGTTTTTACGCTGACTGTCAGCCTACCGCAACCCTATTCCTTTATCCAGATTTGGGACCGACCGTGACGGAACTCTCTTTTTAAAAAAAAAAAAACAAAAACAAAAAACAAAACCTATATACTCCAAAATATCTTAAGAATAATAAAAAATCTAAATTCAAGAAATATAAAAAGTAACATACAAATAAATGTAAGACTAAAATACAAAATACATTAGGACTCAAAATTTAAACTCAAGAATAGAATGTAACAAAACAAAACACTAGTGTTTGAAAAATAATAAGATACCAGTTATCTACACCAACAAAAAAAAAAAAAGATATGCTTGTTATTAGAAGTGTGGTGCAAACTTAGGTTGCAACATAATTCCTTATAAATTTATGCAACAGGTAAGATCGCTCTCAAGGCTGGGACTGAGCGGAGACACAATAACATACAGAAATTTATGCAGTAAAATGCATGTATTGGGCAAGAAGGCAAGCATTTTTAAAGAAATCCTAAATGAAAAGCTGGCATGATTCTATAAGCAATGCTTTCATAAGCAATTGAAGGCAAATTCATTTAAGCCATGAGATGTTCCAATGGACATCACACCCCTGGCAAGGTCACCGAAGCAAGTACTAAACTTTTGTAAGCAATGACAACAATTCATCATACAGCATAACATAAAATCAAAGCATCAAATCTTTTGGAAGCCAGAAGAAAAGTGCAAAAGATGGATGGAAAGGGTATATTTTGCGGTTTACCAAAACTAAATGACATTTTTCACTTCACCCACCATTACTTCAAACAATTCCATCAACTCTCAAAGGAACTTCCTATAAGGCCTCCCAGCATCCTCATCTTGCATATGCTGTCAAACAAAATTGACAAAGCTTAGATCCCCTGATTTATTCAAATTCAGAACCTCAAAATAAAGAGAATTTCATGTACACGAGAGAGAGAGAGAGAAGCCTAAGCTGAGCCCTGCAGATGCAACTAGATTAGCAAGCCATGAAGTTCAAATTAACCTTCCCTCCGTCAGCAGTTGAATAGATATGCCATTTTAGCTGCTTTCTATTACTGTAACCAAATTTTTCTCTGGACCATATCATGGCCCAGGAGGCCAATTTGGTTAAAGGATAATCCATATGACTTTTTGTGCTTTACAATCACACAAGCTGCATCATGGTGGACTTTCAGTCATAGGCAAACACAGGACACAGAAACTACACATGTTTATGATGAGAAATTTTCAAAAAGAGGACATGTCCATGGGAGTGACATGCCAAGTTAAGAAAGTTTAATAAATAATACTATAAGCCTGAAGAAGTCTACTACATATACACTTTATTTCCTTGGTTTGTATCTCATTTTGAAATGTCATAATTCTGTGGCCAGAATTTCTCTATTATGACTCTAAAAAACATTCAAAAATTGCTTGGGAAATGTCCAAGAAAGTTAAGAATAATAAATAACTTTTACATGAAGAGTACTGCATGTACTCCTTCTTCAGTTTGAATCTCATGAAATGAGATAGTCTCATGACAAAGTTTCTCCATTATGGCCCTATGAGAGCATTGAAGAAATGCTTCAGAAATGTAGAAGAAATGTTAAAGAATAATTAATATCTTTTAAAGAATAATAAATATCCAAAACCAGTCATGTCTAACACAAAATACAACTCCTGCATGAAAGCATTATTCATAATAGCATATAATAAGCCCATTGTTACAAGTAAACAAGCAGCGTATGAAAATGCAGACAAATGCCTTCCCTACAAGGGGATCATAGTAGCTGACACTATCTAACAGACTGCCAATATGCATAAGAAAAATTCTGCACACGAGTGGCATGAATACAGGGACATATTAGTCAAAGCAAAAACAAATCCCTTTAAGGTGTCCTGTGTCAACCTTAGTAACAACACATGGATACAAATAACCACACCCCAATTGTGTTTATAAGGAAAACAAAGGCTCCATTCGTTTGTGGAAAATATCCTATCAAGCAAAAACTCTTTCTAGGATACATTGATATGGGAAATATTTGCTGCTGTTTGGGTAGAATGTCCAATATTATGATGTTTTTACCGATTTAAAACTTTCTATTAGGGACTATATTTTCTAGCAAGTGAATGAAAATGACTTTGAAAATTTTAATATCTTTACTGATTTAAAACTTTCCATTGGGGACTATTTTCTAGCAAGTGAATGGAAATGACTTTCAATTCCCCCCCCCCTTTCTAGAAACCAATTTTCAACATCTTTCTTCGACTTTTCTATTGATTAAGGCTAAAAAATAAAAATAATTTGCAGGTTTGTTTCTGAAAATAAAATTTGAAAGTATCATGAAAGTTAGCCTTCATTGTTAACCAGAGTCCGTTTGGTAGAGCTTTTTTTTTTGCTTCTCTGGAGAAAACTCACAAAACGGGTTTTTTTAAAAACTCTTAAAAAAAGAAGAGCTTTTTTTTTATAAACAAAAATTCAAAAAGTGACTTTTAAGAGCCCGTTTGGTAGAGCTTTTTTTTTTTTGCTTCTCTTCTCCTTTTAAGGAGAAGACTCACTAAACGGATTTTTTTAAAAGCTCTTATAAAAAGGAGAACCTTTTTTTTTTTAAAACAAAAATTCAAAAAGTGACTTTTAAGTAAAAGCTCCAGGGAGGAGTTTTTACTTCTCCTTATTTTTAAAATCTAGCTTTTTATTTTTTTTATTCCGTTTATACCCTCACTTAAGGAATATAAAATTTCAAATATGTTCATATTATAAATTTATTTACCCTCATATCCTCTTTTTTTCTTTAATTTTTACTTTTTACTTTTAATTTTTAATTTTTTACTTTTAACTTTATTTAAAAACTATAAAATAAGTTTATTTTTAAAATAGAATTACCAAATAACTTTTAACTTAATTTTAAAAGCTATTAATTTTTGTTTCTCCTTATAAGGAGAAAAGAAGTCGAAAAAAAACCCTACCAAACGGGGACTTAAATTACAATGTATAATTGGTAGTAACTCTTTGATCAATCTCACTATAATGTTTCGAAGCATAGATCTTTTTGATTTTAAATATGAGAAATCGAAAAACCTCAAAGTGAACTTGCATGCTTGTTTCTCAAAATTAAAACTTGAAATAACTTAAAATCTCCTTCTTTTCCTAATATATAAAAAACACAAGCATGCATGCACACACACATATAAATGAGACAACTATGTATCAAGTATTAATAGACTTCAAACGATCTTTTAGAGAAGGTAATGACGAAAAAAAAAGAACAAAAAGGAACTTAAAGAAAAGCAAAACCTGAATCTTTGAATGAAATCAATTGGAAGTGCAATGGGAATCAAAACCAGAATGATTTTCATTCTCCCCGATATTTTTCAGAAAGGTTATCAAACTATAACTCTGCTTGGTTGCTGGAATGAAATTGCTCTCAGAATGATTATCATTCCTTGCACTTGGAGCAACAAACTGAAATTCTAAAAAAAAAAATAAACTCCTAACCTCATCATTTAGATAATTTACCACTAAAATATTTCAAGTAGCCCTTTAATAACCTCAAATAGTGTTTCAGTTCTTTCCAGAATTTAGAACAAACTGCATGAAACTCAAAAATAATTTGGCTGATGCCAATAAGAAAAACAAAAATCAGAAAATATAGTAGGGCTAAGCAAGTTTCAGGTGGACCAACAGATGTAAAGATAAGTTTGAGCAAACTACAAGAAGCCATTAGTGTCATTCAAATAGAAGATGGATTGTTGAAGAAATTTTAGGCCCAATACACCAAAAATAAGAAATTTGGGCTAAAGTTCATACACAGGCTGATTTATATGAGCTTGGACTTCATCAATTTGGTCTGAACATGATGTTCTTGCTTTCATTTAGTGGGCTGCACGAATTTTTCATGTTTGAAGAAGCTATGTAGTCTTCTAAACCTACTTTAGGCTTTTTTTTTTCTTTCTCTACCAATAGTTTTTGGCTATTCATTTTTCTCGTAACAAGCATGTAATACCAGAAACTAAAAAAAAAAAAAAAAAAAAAAAAAAAAAAAAAAAAAAAAGAAAGAAAAGAGAAGGAGAGAGGAGAAGGTGCTGCGTTTCGGGGTGAAACGCAGCATCTCCCCAAATGTAAAGAGATTAGGGTGAAAACCCTAATCCCCTCTCTCTCTTTTTCGACATTCTCTCCTCCCCCCCTCCTCTCTCCCGCGAGCTCGGTTCTCCCTCCCTCGTCTCTTCTCCGCGAATCGATCACCACGCCTTCCTTCACCCCCCGCAACCGCCCACCGTGACCCCCCACCGCGAACCCCACCCCCGGTAACATCTCTCGGTTTCTTCCTCTATTCCGCAGTTGTTCTCGGTCTCTCTCCATTACTCACATCTCTCTCTCGTCGCGGGCTCGTTTCGGGTCTCTCGGGTCGCTCTCTTCCTCACACGGCGGGCGATCCCCCCTTTCTTCTCCCCCCCCCCGCGAACGACGTTCTCTCCTTTCCTCCCGTGCGCGCGATGGCGGAACATCCCCTGCCTCCCTTCGTTGCTCGTTTGCGAGCTCACCTTGTGAGCTCCCTTGCCGTCAACAAGCAACCCCCCCCGGCAACCTTGAGATCCCTTGACGGTCCTAGGTCAAGGCCGCAACCACCCTCTGCGAAGGTAAAGCTAGGGTTTCGAAATTTCCACAGTAATCAAATTAAATTTCTGATCCTAATCTCGAAATTGAACACTTTGCGGATCTTAGAATGGACTAAAAAAGGCAATTGGAGCGACGAAGATTTGCGAACTACAAAAACCCTAGGTGAGGGATTTTCAATCCCTTCGAAGTTCGCATGATTTTTGTTGAAATTAGGTAGAAATGATAATATATATGTTACAAATGTGTGAGATTCGGTATGCGATGCGATTTTTTCCGAGATTTAATGTGAAATTGGAAGAAATTTGGAAAAATTAGGAAAGATTGGCAATTAAAGTTCATTTGAGACATAAATGAGTTTTGGGTGATGAAATCGAGCAATTAGAAATAGTGGATGTGAAATTAAGGGTGAATTAAATGAGGAAAATGTGAAAACCGTGATATAGAGATTTTATTTGACGATAATTGCAATGTTTGCATAGGTTACTCGATTGGGGATTGAAAAAGGGGTCGATTCGGATTTGATTGAGAATTTGAGAGTGATTACCCTCTCTGGAGGTGAGTGGACGGATCGTTGTGTAGTAAATAAGCAAAATATCTTTAAATTCTTTGATAAATGATTTGAAATGATTTTCATATGATATTATGAAATTATTTGTGATTGTGGGATGTCTGAAATGAGAATTCGAAGTATGAATGCATCCTATGTGATTTTACATGAGTTTGTGCCATTTGTCCTGATTACCTGATTGGTATATGCTCGTAGCATGATTTGTGGATTGAATTGATAAAATATGGCACATTGTTTGAAATGGAATGATTGTGAAATGATGGTGCACGAGAGAAATGGCTATAGTCATTCCCCCCACGGAGCGACCCGACGGGGTGACGTGGATTGGGGTATTATATGCGAGAGAGGTAACCCCCCCCCCCCCCCCCACGTCGGACTATCCGGATTGCACCCCGGTGAGGTTCGAGCCAACGCCAAGGAAGGGGGTTTGTTTTGAGACATTGGATAGAAAAACCCTTGGCGGGCTTTCGTCTGGGTTTCCCGGCGGCCCCCCCCCGCCCGACAGTGTTTTCGATGGAACCCGGGATTTTCCGAAAAGATGATTGATATGGATGCATATTTATAAATGATGTTGAATTCTTGAAATGTTTGGATATGAAAATGATGTTTCAAGTATGCTTTGACATTCCCCACTTTCACCCCTTATTTATTACACAATCATGCCATTGCACTCCACTCCCCCGGGCTATTTATAATACTCACCCCACTCTTTAACATTTTTCGGAGGAAGATTAGATTTGTGCGGGAGATTGGAGCTTGGGGAGGGCCTACCAGCTGGCTTTTGTAGGTATACATAGAGATGTATAGTCATTTTGGTTTGAACCCGAATTCCATGGAAAGGAAGACTTGTACAATTATTTTGGTACGGCATTTAATTGATACTTGTTTCTCGTATAGGAACAAGTATTGATAGAATCCTTACGTGGTTTGTTGTTTATTTTCCCTTCTTCCATTTTTGGTAAAAACTTATTGTATAAATGGGACATTTGGACTTTATTCGAATTTTGAAATGGCTTGGATGGCCATATTGTGTGTCGTGCATGCAAGTGCCCTTTCCCCCCCCCCCGATTGTGTGTTGATGTGTAAATGCGCATGTACAGGTTCCCTCCCCCCGATGTGTGCTCGTGTGTACAGGGATGGACCGGATGTGTCCTTGCATGTGTTTTGTTATGTGATGTTTTCTATTTTGATGATTGATGTATGGAAAGAACTGTGGTGCTGTTTTTGTAGCCTTGCGGAGTCCCGGTATATGGGGAGGTTCCGCCAACCAAATAACCGAGATTTCGCGGCGGCTGTCGCGTGGTCGATCCGAGGATCGGGGCGTGACAAAGCAAGTATTTAAAGGTTGCTTCTCCTCATTGCAAAAACATCAAAAATCAAAATAGATCTGACAATTTAGAGTAGAGAGGAGTTTTCTCCTAGCTTCTTCATTGAACTATATAAACTTATCAAGGATTGATCAACCTTGTGGCGTTTTCAATAATTTGGGTTCTTGTCTCTTCATATTCAAGGGTTCAAGTGGATCAACCAGATCTGGTTTTGGCTTTCTTAGGGTGTGTATATCTTCTTGACTGTAGGTACACATGATCTAATCCTTGTGGGTTCTCATCACTTTGTCAACCCAAGTTATCCCATTTGGAAGCCAATTTCATCTTTTTAGAAAGTGACCTAAAATGTGAAGAGAAAGCAAATGGATGGACTGGAGGATTTTAGAAAAGATGGTTCTTTTTTGTGATAATGCTAATTTTAACTCTTAAATTCCCAAGACTAATTCTGTGAGGTTCCCACTCCCTCCCTGGGTTTCATTAAACCAGCTGGAGGACACACATGATTCCCATTTGAAAAATTTTCCTAAAAAATTGTGGCATTTTGAAATGTTTGTTTGGGAATCAGATAGGTACAATTCCAGAGCCTTGATCCCAAAACCCCGCAACCCAAACAAGGCCTAAAGGTCTTCAAATCCTTAAAAAAATACCCTTGCTCCTTTCACTCTACACTTGATACCATACAACTCTTCTACACCTCAACATCAGAACTTGCTGTGCTCAAATGTTATAGGCATCCATTGCATGAAGAAGAGAGAGAGAGAGAGAAAAAAAAATACTAGATTCCTGATACCTTAGTCTAATCAATCCATAGCCTCAGTCCATAACTCAGAAAGTGGACATCTATTTTACCACCAAAACCCCCCTTCTTGTTGCAACAGATCCATTCCGTCTCCCAAGGAAAAAGTAAATCTTTAAAAGGGTATAAAACAAGATGTCCACGCATCTTTTCTTGGAAAGAAGAACAAGAATTAACCTTTAACCCCCTTAGAGCCACATAAGGAACTTTGATTCCTTTTTATATCAAACCCCTGAAAGGTTTCAGATAACTTGATCCTCACATGCCTCCTCTAGGAATTTATATAAAGAGAAAAACTCTCAAATACTCAACTATATGGATGGGGGGCAAAACAAAGTTCACTGATAAATATTCCACATTTCCATTAACATAATAGGTCACTGTTTCATCCTTACCCTAGCAAAAGCAAAAATGATAGAAAAAGATCCTTTAGGAAAATGGTATGTGGTATATTACATCAAGAATAATGCCAAAAGAACACAGATGATCATAACCCTCTGTATAGAACTCATCTAGAGAAATCTTCCTGTTCCTTATAAGCCCACACTTTTCTTATGGACTCCTAGAGTCCAAATCCACAAGGATCAGCTATTCCTAGGATAACCATTTTTTTGGAAACCACACCATTGAGCTTTGATCATCATCTTCCAAAAATTCTCTTTCTATGCCATATAAGCATCAACTATTATCAAAATTATATTCATGGCTGGGATGGAAACTCGAAACATTGACCTTATTTCAAGAGGACTCGAATGTCTTTCTCTCAATGAGAATGAGTTCACCTTCAAAGCATAGAATATCAAAAACAGAATTAGTCCATTCAGCACACTTGTTTCAAGTGGTCGCACCTTTCCGGCTCCGAGACACCAAATTCTTGTTCCTAAATCACAACACGATTTTCTTATTTTAATGATCCAACACTATCATACCAGTTCCGAGAATACCATTAAATCTATTTTAACCTAGAAGATTAAAATTCACAAAACAGAGGGGGGGAAAGAATTAGCAAAGCAAGGACATCGTCTTAGATACCATACTTTCAAGCTTAGTGACATACACGTAGAAAATATAGCTCATGGCAGAATGCCACAACTGTCAAATTGGCCCCAATTAGCTTGAGTCCTGTCAGAAAAGCAACACCCAAATAGGAGTGTCTACAACCATTTAAAAAGTTTTCATGCTTGTATAAACCAATCAGCGAGTGTTTCTACACATCCAAACAGAATTCTAGTCAAAACCCTAATAAAGATCAAGATTCAAGAACCAGTATTCAACACCGAACCGAGCCCAATTCTTATCATATTTCAAATCCAGTAAAATACACGATTTAAATTGCTAGTTGCAATCAAATTGAAATGAAAGTTCCATAGCAATTGCCTAGTTAAGTGTGAAAATTTTGAGATTCTGACTCGAAAATTAGGGCATTGTGCAGATCCGAAAACAACACATACAAAATTCGAGAGAGAGAGAGAGAGAGAGATTACAAATTCACGAACGATGCCCTTGTAGATAAGGACAGGGACGGCAATGCCGAAGATTCCGACGAGGGCCAAGTTACGACGAGTCCATCGGAAGTTGTGCTCCAGGTTTTCTCTTGCCGTACCCCAATCTTCTATCCACTTGTTCTTGTGTGCCTCCATTCCTCCCCCCATTCTCTCTCTCTCTCTCTCTCTCTCTGAATGAATATGCCGTCCTCTCTCCGTCACTGCTCGCACGCCTTCGCTTTCTTTATGGGACTGTTGTTGAGTAAGGCTCTGTTTGGAAGCTACCTCATTTTCATACAACTTCGCGTTTTCGTCTGGTAGAATTAAATTACGCAATGCCAGATGTCAAACACGGCGACAGGGAGCCTTTGTTGACGATAGTGTTTTACGATATGTTTGGAAGTTTTTTTTTAAAAAAAAAAAAAAAAAAAAAAAGAAAAGAAAGAAAGAAAAAGAGAAATTCAGTTATGAAAGGAAAAAAAAAAATATATATATATATATATATATATATAATTTTTTTCTATTTTGTCAGAGAGTCTTATGAAATAGAAAAGAGGTTTATTGATAATAAAAAATTTTATTTTTACTTTTTAAAAGTAAATTTAATATATTTAAGATATTTTTTTTCTCATTTCCTCTCATTTCCTCCGATTTAAAAGAAAATTTTTAATATTAAAAATCACTTTATTTCTTTTATTTTCTTTCTATATAAAACTTCCAAACAACAAAAAATAAATAATTTACTTTTGTTTTTGTTTTCAAATCTTTCCGTCGATTAAACATAGTGTTTGAGTTGTTAATTTTTTTGTGGAATAGTAGCTCTTTTAGTTTTCAGATTTTGATGTGGCTCAAAAGAAATAATTTCTTTATTATATATTGTCTGATGTGCAAATCAAAATTGTATGATCCAATTCTTTTTTAAAAAAATGTGATTACCATGGTAAAATATATCACAATTTAATTTGTTGATAGATTAATCCAGCTTAAAATTAAGCCCTTTATAATTAATTATATTCAAATTTGACCTAATTTAAATTTCATATTTCATTTATTTTTTATAAGATCGGTATTCAAAATTATATTTCGATTAATCCGATTTGAGACTGTAGTGAGTCATTTCGGGGATTACTTTTCAGCATAATTTTTTTTATTTTTAAAATTCGAATCTGAGTTTTTGATTAAAAAAATTTAACGTTATATTCTATTAAGTCATTTATTTATAGACTTCATGTCTGTTGGCTAAACGGCTTGATGGGATTAACCATCGATTGTGATCAAAGTCTCCTACTTCTATGGAGCAAGATGAACAAGACAAGTTGTATAATTGGTTCATATCCCTATGGATAGTTGGAATGAGAATTTTCTTTGCAATAATGAAACTATGCAGTCAAAATGTGAAATCTGAAGGGATTCCTACAAAGCTTAGGTACATCTCTACTTTTGAGAATATCAAGATTTTTTTTTTCTTTTCTTTGGTAGAGTTTTATTTTATTTTATTATTTTTAATTGGGGAACTTTTCTTTGATTTGTGTTTAGAACGGCAAAATATAATTAAAAGGCACAAGTTAGAAAATATGCATGAGAAATTTTGTTTTAGTGAAGCAAGACACTAGAATTTTATAAACTCGGCCTGCACTTAATTATTTTTAGTTTGTCATATTTTCGTTATAATATTTTTGTATTTAAGTATAATTCTTTCTGGTTCTAATTATTGAGAGTAAGGTTCAGATTGTTGTTATTGTTTTATTATATTCAAGTATATTTTTCTTTAGGAGATATAAGATTTTAATGGTAATAGTCAATTTTTTTTTTTATAAAAATAATTAAAATTATCATTATATCAATAATTTGCATATTACAAAATGTACCTAATTTAAAGCAGAGTCTGGTCTCTATTTGAGGAAGGGGCCAAGAACGGTTTGGATGTTCTGCTGGCCAGAGGTTATGATGAGGTGAAGACAATATTGAACAATGGGGAGGGTTTTTGTCCCGAGAACAGCTTCGTGATTACAGTTCTTTTTTTTTCAATTCTGATAACCACAGTCTCCTTTTTCTAACCTCAAAATTTAAAATTTAAATAGCTGTGTAAAACAAAAAAAAAAAAAAAAACAAAAATGAAGAGGAGGGCTTTTTAAGTTAGTGCATGTAGCAAAAAGGTGAATGCACAGGCATATAGATTTTTTTTTTTCTTTTTTAGGTGAAAACAGGCATGTAGATTTCGTGTGCTCCAACAACAAAATAACTTAGGGTATTTGGGATTGCTTAAAAAAAAAATTACTTATAAACACTTAATATTTATAAATAATTTTTTAACTTATAAATCTATTTTAACTTTTTTAAAAAATAAATTATTATCTGTTTGGATAAATGTTATTTATAAGAAATTAGTTGTTTGATAAAATAAATACTTATAAACTATATAAAATAGAGAAAAAATCATAATGGACATAAAAAATGATATAGTTGTAATTTTTATTAAATATAAAAGGGTATGGATATAATTTTATTGATCAAAATAATTTATTTTAATTGTATTTATAAACACCAAAATAAAAAAATTGATAAGAGTAACTTATTATTTTTTTGACTTATAAGCATATTTTTTACTTATAAACAATTTTATAAATTTTAATTATCAAATAATTAAAATTTTAATTATTACTTATAAATTGATTTAATCGACTTATAAATAATTTCAAATAACCATGATCCCTCCATAGACATGCGATAAAGTTGGAAGCAATTTACCATGCGATTGTTTACCCCTGAGAAGAGAAACAAGGACAGCTTATTTACTTTTCTTTTCCTTTTTACTATGCGAGACAGAAGTATATGTTTTACGTACAGTGATGCTGTTTGTGGTAGCTAGGTCAACATATTATCATTGAAACATACATGGAAATGCTGTTCATGATAAAAAAAAAAAAAAAGGAAGTTCCTAAATTTTGACTTAAATGCTTATTTGATTCAAAATCTTTTCTTGTAATATAAAGTTCCTAAATTCGATTATTATCCATAAATTTTGAAACCAAGAACCTTTGTTAAATCCAAAAATTTTGAAAATTACTTGAGCGGAAACTCCTGATCTACAAGAGATAAAGATACCTTATATTTACAAAAAAACCAAATCTCATAAAAATGTTATCAACATATATATATATATATATATATATATATATATATATATATATATATATATAACAGAAACATCATAGTATTTCGCATGCGTGCATGTGTTTCACTGTATCTTCTGCTTGATCTTAGCCAAAAGGCCGAGAAAGGTATTCTCTGTATCTTCTACGGGTATGAATGTTTTGGGCTTTAACTCTAATTGAGTTGGATGAAATGGAAGGGCATCTCGTCAAATTATGGTTTTTTTAATATATAAATTATTCGATAAACATATTCAATTTGATTAAATTCGATTTGATTTAGATTAAACTTTTAAATGACTAAACTTTTCCATACCTATTTTCGCTATGCACAAAATTTGAACCCAATACTCTATTCAAATGATATTAGTATGATAAGCTAGATGTTGGTCAAATTGTGGTTATTTGAAGCCCAAAATATTGGTCATGTTACAATATATAAGTCCAAAGAGACAAAAGTGTAAGACATTACAGCTCCAACTTTTAATTGATGCATAGGGCTATTATACAAACTGAGTCATGTTTGAGTTGCTCACGAGTCGCTCGGTCAACGGTTCGATTTGACTCGATTTTGATTGAGTTCGAGTCAAGTTCATTATACAATTGAGTAAAGCTCGAGTGATAAAATTTTAAACTTGAAAACTCATCGATTAACTCGATAACATATATTAATATATATTATATATATTTATATATTATTATAATATAAAAAATTAAATTAAACATCATATATATTATATATATACAAACTACTCGTCGATTTCGAGTTCGAGCTCGAGTTTGAACGGTTTTATTATATAAATAAGTAGGTTTAGCAATCGAGATTTGTAAGTCGGGCCTTACAAAGCTCGGGCTCGGCCTTTTTTAAAATTTTATGGGCCCAAGTCCAGACCCGACTCGAAAAAACTAAGAAAATTAAAGCTCAAGCTCAACCCGAAAAATTAAAAAAGCCTCGGACCCATTTCGGACCAAACTCGAGCTCGATTGAGATTAGGGTTTGAAAGAGAGCTCAAGACACACATAGGGTTTGAAAGAGAGCTCAAGACACACTCTTGGAGAGGGATAAAATCACGACACTTATTGAAATCGAAAGAAAGAGAAGGTTCGAGATTGAAATTGAGAGAGAGGTTGAACCAAAGACTCGAAGAGTGAGAGCAACTGGATGCAATTGAAAGAGAAAGCAAATGCTTTATTGAGGTTTAGACTGAGGGAGAGATGTGAGATTGAGACTTAGAAAGAGAAAGATCGATCAAGACTGGGTCCAATCACATTAGAAGGGGGAGGGAGAGAGAGAGAGACAGAGCAAACCTTAAACTAAAAAGAGAGGTGTTCGATTGTAGTAGAAGAAGAGAGTGGCTTCGGTGGTTTTCATCGAAGAGCGACCTAGTGGTGGCTAACTCTGAGATATCGGTAGTGGCGATCGGCAATGGTGGACGATGAAGGTGAGGGAGAGTGAGAGCGCACACAGTGCGAGAAGAAAAGAGAGAAGACTTTGACTGAGAGATTTGGAGACTGAGAGGGAGGAGAAGAAAGAGAGAGGTTTGATCGCTGTCAAATAGCAGTCCGACTCTGGTGATAGTGGTGGTCAACGATATGGGAGATGGAGAGGTGGGGGACAGAAAGCTAAGGAAGAGAGAAGGGAGAGGAGGCTAAGGGCCAGAGTTATCTCCACAGTGTAAAAAAAAATTTAATAATAATAAAACATATTTTTTGTTTTGGTGGCAAAGATGGAAAAGAAGCAGCTAGACGCCTAGCCCTAGGCTTTGGGCTTACAAGAGCAGGCTTATTTGAAGGCTTTTGGGCAGGCTTATTTGAAGGCTTTTGGGCTTACATGATGGAAAATAACATATTAATGTAATTGGATAAATGAGCCGAGTCTATAATGGGCTGAGACTAATGATGTTCAGACTCGGTTTGAAATTAAAACGGGTTTAAAAATGGGTCCGAGCTCAACTCGAGTTTGAAATGAGCCAAGCTTGGCCCTTTAAAAAATGAGTCAAGCTCGGCCTTTTGGCTAAGATCAAAAAAGGGCCGAGCTCGAGCCGACCCGGTCAAGTTGCCCCGATCCTATAAATGAGTCGAGTTTGAATCATATTATTTACTACTCATCGAGTTCGAGTTAGAATATCATTAAAAATTCGAGTTTGACTTCGAGTCATATTATTTACTACTCATCAAGTTTGAGATCGAGTTCAAATTCGATTAAAAAATATGTATTCGAGTTCGAATCGAAGAATATTCAGACTCAATTTGAGTAGAATACACCCCTAGCATGTGCTTCCTCCTCAATGTTGCTCAATCTCAAGCACTAACGTGAGGGCCATTCTTTTCTTCTATTATTACTTCTATAATATGGGTATGCTTTTTTTGTGCAGATGCCGAGGGCACACACTACACCTCAAAAATTATGTGCATTAAATAAATATATTGAGAAAAATTTCAAAACTTCTCCAAATAAGTTAAAAATCATTTTCCTTTAAATCTGGTACTTACAAATACAATAGCACGTTATGTCTTTTGTTGGATTGCAAAGCGCTGCCGTTGCGGCTTTTGCTTGTAGCGGAAAAATAAATATTATAATTTTTAGATATAAACAGTATTTTATGAAAATTTTGAGGTATTTTAAAAATCCTTAACTATATTTTAAGACTTTTAGTGACCATTTAAAATTTTATTTAATTAAAGGAAAGTAGCATAGATTGAAAAAAAAAAAAAATGTTGTCATTGCTAACTTTATGTAATCCAGACAACATAAAAAGTTGAGCTTCCATCGATAAATAGTCCTGAAAATCACTTTTTTTCTTTTTTCTTTTTTAACTTTATCATCAATATTCAAAAATCTAATTAATTCGATTCAAATAGCTATTTAACTCAATTTATAAATTGACTTTTCTCTTATCTTTGTCTCAAAAAATCACTTTTATGCAATAAAGTAGGAAATGAATCTTTTCACGGTAAAATGTATATTATAGATTAATTTTGATAAGACTTAATGGGGGTTGCTTCTTATATATATATTGACATGACTCTTTGGCTGAAGCAACTTGGAGTCGCAGTGTGCCTCTGTGTGTACTTTTAGTCTGGTTGTAAGGATTTATCCTGTTATTTTTCAAAGTTGTTAAAAATTAAATCCCTTTCAACATGCTTTTACGTAATATAAAGGACAAATATATCTTGTGCTTTGGTATGGTGCTCACTCAGGAGTGGTGGGCGGTGGACGAGTGACTACTTCCATCTTTTAATAATAATCATAATAATAATAATAATAATAATAACAAAACCAAGAAAAGGGGAAAATTTTGGAGCATGGGAAGGTCTTGGAACAGAATTAGCATTTGGTTGAATCTTCAGTCCAATTTATAGAGTTAATCCAGACACGAGCAATGGAAATTCTTGCCCATGGAAAAACAAGAAATGCAAAATTCAATAAGGCCTTTCTCCAATATAGTTACCAGGAGGGTCATAATTACAAGTCATGAAAACACCTCTCCCGTCAAAACAAGTCACTCTAGCACAACCAACTCTCCTTGTATTCCTCCACACAACTTGCGTATAATGTCCACAGTCTTGTCCCCAAGCGCATGAATTAGCCCAATAGTTGTACCACCTCCTCTCCCCCACCCACGCTGCCACGGCCTCCGCCGGTGTCCACCCATTTCCGCTTCCCCAGAAGATGTTCTCGCCGTACGGCCCGTTCGAGTGCACCAACGCGCAATCCCATCTTCTTTGGTTTGCGTACCATCGCGCGTAATTGGCTAATTTCTCGTCCCATATCAGTGGTGGCATTCTGACGGCTGATCTAGCTGCATTTTGAGGAGCCAAGAATTGATAGGCCAGGCTAGGACTTAGACCTTTTGTGGGGAGTTTAACTTGGGTTGTCCCCGATATTAGGAAGAGAAAGAAGAAAAGAAAGGCTTTGCAGGAGGCATTGATGTGGGGAAGTTGTGTGCTTCTTCTTATTTGTGCCATATGGTAAAATGACTACTTTTCATCAATTTGTTTATAAAGGATTAAAAAGTTGTGTAGAGGTTAGTTGGCCTTAGATGCTCATAAAAATTTTCAGCAAATGTAGGTGGCACCCATGTTCGATAATGATTGCCACTTTTTTTTTTTTTTGGAAGGAGAAAACATTTCAAAGGTTGAAATCTGGTTCTATATATTCCTAATTGATTAATCTAAACTCTTCATTTTAATAACATAATCGACAGCTAAACGTAGTCAAAATAATAGCTTAAGTATTGAAGTTGGCCAAGTCTTATTTTTTGCTTCGGATGTTCTTCGATGACGTACAATAATAGCCAACTGGTTGAGAGGATTATTTTCCTCAATAAAATTCGGGATAGAATTTAAAAGAATTTATTTTAAGTAGCATCTCATAAAGAGAGAGAATCAATATTGATTTGTTTAGTTAGAAGAGAGTTGAGTTCTTTTAATTATAATCGTGAGTTCGACTCTTTATAGATATAAAAAAAATCATATTAGGAGATCTCTTCCCAAAAATAATCTCACATAAGTCGATTCGGATCGAAAACAAAAAAAAGAGAGAGAGAGAGAGAGAGAGAACAGTCTCCTATGAGAATTGTACTAATAGAGTGATTAGTTTAGTAGTAGTGTCCTTTACAGCTGCCCCATTGGCCCAGTTAATTAGTGAAATTAATATCTTGATATCACAGAAAAATTTAAATCATATTTAATCATTTTTCCTTAAAAAGAAATTGTTGAATAATTTGAGAGTTAAAACATAAAAAATGTCATAAAAGATCTTCACGGCCAATGGCCTTATGAAATTTTTGCCTATAACATATAACATTAGTCTTAAGAATAAAACAATATGAATGGGGAAGTGAGATTTAAAAGAGTCTAACATCTTAATGGATTTTACAATATTTGAATCAGATTAATCAGATAAACCTTAAATACTGAATGGTCAATTACTCAAAAAAACATACAACATTAGTCTTAAGTCCCATGTTTCACCCCGTGTTGTTAACACAACTTCCATGTGAAATTTAACATATCCTTCATCCTTAGCGCTCGTTTAAATGAGAAACCCAGGCGTGCCCTAGTCTAGGCGAAAGTGGTGCAGCCCAAAGTCAAATTTCATCACCAAAATCAACGGAGGATAGACTCAACTACTTTCTGAGCAGCCGAAATCAACGGACTAAATTCATTTACTAAACTTTGACTTTCAATTCCATTCCATCCCATGTGTGCTGTTATTCACCTCATCGACCACGCGAATCAATCATGCATTCCCTCAATTATGAATAAAGGTTGCCTACCAAAAAGAAAGAAAAAAATTATGACTAAAAGTTTCTATAACATGACTCTTTATCCAACACCTTTGAATGTTATTTTTATTATGTCATGCCCCTGGCTAAAACTCTTTTTTTTTTCTTTTTTTTTTTAATACTTATTCTTTGATTACTGAAACGAATAGAGGAAGTCGATTGCTAGCATAACCATATGTGGTTTTGGGAGCCAAGTATAAATTTCTAAGGGCATAAGTGAAGATAATGGAATCCCTATGGATAATTTATTATTTTTATAAACTCAGTGGAGCCCCTTTTGCCCCCCACTTAAATATATCACTGATTTGCATGAAAATTTTTAACATTAATATTTTTTTTTAATTTTTAAAACGTTTTAACTTATTAAACTAATTAATATCCCATTATATTTTCTATATTCTCACATTTAATAAATTATTTAATTAATTAATTATAATTATAATTTTTATATTACAACAACAATAACAAACAGAATCTTACTCCAAAAATTTGATAATGACTGTTTGAGAAACAAATATAAAATGATTAAAATATATATATTTATAATACGAAAACTGATGATTTAACTTACTTAAATTCTCCTATGCCTTTCATTCCTATCCCAAATCATCACTTTAATTAACTCCTTAATTATCATATTTTTATGAATACATTTTATTCATATTTTTAATGGTCTATTTTGCCGTTTTACTAAACCTCCTATATTTAACATCTCAATTCTTCTAACTGGTGTATCTTTGAGTGTTCGTTATATATACCCAAACCATTTTAAACGATACTCTCGCATCTTATTCGCAATTGAACTCACTCTCAATTTAATGCATATCTCTTTATTTTTATTCATATCTTATAATTATAATTTTTTATATTATTTGTATTATAATTAATAATTACATATTTAATAATTTGAGTTTTTTATTATAAAATATGACTATTCTATTATTTCTATAAAATAATAAATATTTATATAAAATCATTATATTTTTTATATTATATATTTTTTCTTGTTTATGCTTCTTGTATTTTTATAAAAATACCGTTTTTTCATATAATTTTGTATCCATTTCTACTTCTGTTCGACCTAGATTTGAACTATAATTATTGCCCAGGGAGGAGTTTTGTTACCAAAATTATATTAAAGTATTAGTAGTGCAATATCTATTTCTAAAATGTTTTAACAGCAAAAAAAAAAGGCAAAAACGATTTTGTCTAATCACTTTGCAAACCCAAGAGATGTCAGTATTTTTGACACTATCCCTATTTTGCTTTACGCAAATAATCTAAAACTATGTGTCGACCCGTAAATGCGTTTTTAGTGAAATGTGTCGTTTTGAGTTATATATAACACCAAATTTGAATGAATTTATCAGTACGATAGCAACAATGCATTGGAAGTCTAATTTCAAAATATTTGAATTCCCAAGTATCACTACAAACTCATTTGAATTCATCTAGTATCGTTAAACTACCATTTTGCTTATAGGATATATTATATTTATTATACAAATGTATAAAACTATGCAGGCTCACTTTAAATCTAATGACAAATTATATCCCGATAAAGGAAGAGATACAAGATATAGGGGTACTTTAAATCCACTAATAACCTTTAAAAAAAAAAAAGTTACACTTGAGAGGAAAAGTAATTTCTCATAATTCTATAAAAAATATTTTTGTTAACATGAGAATTAAAAAAAAAAAAACTCTCAAAACCTGGAAGAAAATCTTAATTTTCACAAAAAAAAAAAAACATATTTAGGAGTTATACATACATTCAAAATAATAATTCACTAGTATCGACGAGTTTCCCACATGCAATTCTGAAAATCTAAGTACATAAACACAAACTGGAGTCAGCCGGCTTGAGGCAATATGGCTTGCTTGGGCTTGGTTCTACGCTTTCAGGTTCATATGGGCCTGTCTCTATTTGGGCCAAGGAGCTGGGCTTTGAACCTTGAGCCTAAGGCTTGCATATAGTTAACTTTTTTTTTTTTTTTTTTACCGCCAATCGGTGTATTACTCTGGTCTGAACACTGTGGGTTTCATTAAGAGATTGACTCTTTCAAATTCCATTTCTCCATTCTTATTACTCGAATTCACGTATAGTTAAGAGAGTGTAGTACTTTACTAGTAAACCAATAAAAGTTTGGTAGTTAACATTTAAAATAAAAACTAAATTTGGATATAGTTTTCACATTCTATTTTGATTTAAAAGTTGACTATCAAAATTTTATTTATATGGTTTATATTTCAAAATTTTAATTTCTATTCCAAAAGTTAACTATCAAAATAGGATAGTGGATTCAAAATTTAAAACTATTCATTGTATCAATTTCACTTGGTTATCAAATGCTTTAAAATTTTTATAATTTTCTACAATTTTTAGCTCCAAAATGGGTTTGAAATGTGATTAAAGTTTTCAAAATCGAGTAATGACACAAAGTCATATATTCTTTGGTGTATAATTTAAATATATAGAATTTGACGTGCTATTAAGGGTGTTTGGAAAATTATATAAGTTATTTGAATTAATAGAATAAAAATAAAGATATGAAAATGAAACTATATAGGTTTCATGAAACCAAGTCGCGTGAAACCCATGAAAAAAAATGGCTGCTTTTTGCCCTCGCCTCCTTCTTCGACAACCAGTCTGCCCTCCCTTGCATTTCTATTTTCTCTGCTTCAATTCCATGGACTCTCTCGCAATTAATCCATTTTTCAGCTCTTCTCAACCAATTTTTAACAACTGTACCAAAAATGATTTCAAAACCTTAACCCCAGAAATTTTCATCTCACTATCTCTCTCCTTCTTCGTCTCCATTTTCAAGCTGCAAGAAGAAGAAAAAGAAAAACATCACTGACCCAAACTCCAAATGGTCATCAACATTTAAGGAATTAGGATTAGGGTTTGGGTTTGGGTCCAAATTGGGCTTTGGTTACAGTGGGTTTGTTTGGAAGAGGGATAGGAGTTTAGGTGGGAAGGAAGTGATGGTTGGGCGGAGGATGCAGAACAATGTTAGGGTTTTGAGCAATCCTTTGTCTCCTGCAAGAGGTACTTTGGGTTTGCTGAGAAATTCGTGGTCAATCCAAAGGAGGATCGCGGATTGTAGGAGGCAAGATAAGCTACCAAAATGGTGGCCCGATTCATCATAAAAAAATTTTTAATAAAAAACATTTTTAATAAAGGGGCTAAATTTTTAATAAAAAACATTTACCAAATATTTTTTATCATAAGAAATCTATTTTTTTTCAAATATTTTCATAGGATTTTTAATAAAAAAATTTTTAAATCATAAAAGCAATTCTTATGAGGGACAAAATTGATAATTATATGATTTTTATTTTTAAAAATATACAAATCATATATTAATAATTATAATTATATTCATTTCAAAATTTAAATCAAAGACTATTAAATTTTGATTTATCGATTCTTAGTATGAACCAAATGTCTATTAAATAATTTGTATGGAAAGTTAATAAACTATTTAAAAGAATTTCTTAAAACGAATGAGACAGGCCGTCCGCTGGAGCACACCTCAAAAGTAAATTAGAATACTTTCTTGCTCACCCGAGCAAGTCCGGGTTCGAGTCGTGGCAACGGAACATATTTTGGTCATATTTTTGGTCTTTATGAGTTAATGGGTTGGTGCATTTTTTTTGGTCGTTATGAGCTAATAGGGTTGGCCTATGAACTTGGTCCATGGATTCTCACCACCAACTGCCTAGGATAGCCCTGAATGAATTCTTTTTTTTTTTTTTTTTTAATCCGAAACTTGGACGTCGTTTCATTAGACTGATTTGTTGGTTTTTGACACGCAATTATGAAAATCTTACATAAACACAAATTGGACTCAGCCGGCTTGAAGCAAGATAGCTTGCTTGGGCTTGAGCTTGGGCTTGGTTCTATGTTTCCAGGTTCATATGGGCCTGTCTCTATTGGGGCACTTTATGGGCCAAGGAGCTGGCCTTTGGACCTTGAGGTTGAGGTTAGGATATAAACTTTTGAAATAAAAACTAAATTTGGATATAATTTCCGAATTCCATTTTGATATAAAAGTTAACTATAAAAATTTTATTTATATAGTTTTGTATTTCAAAATTTAGTTTTTATTCAAAAGTTAACTATCAAAATAGAATGGTGGATTTAAAATTTAAAACTATTCATTGTATCAACTTCACTTGATTATCAAATGTTTTAAAATTTTAAAATTTTCTACAATTTCTAAGGCCAAAATGGGTTTGAAATGTGATTGAAATTTTTAAAATCGAGTTATGATACCAAGACATGTATTCTTTGGTCTATAGTTTATATATGAAGAATTTCATGTGCTTATGTGGAAAGTATATAAACTATATAAATAAAAATTTCAAACGAAACCCGGCAACAATTCCGCTGGAGCACATCTTGGAATACTTCCTTGCTCATCCGAGCAAGTCCGGGTTCGAGTCCCGGCAGCGGAACACATTTTTGGTTTTTTTTTTTTTTTGATCGTTAGAAGCTAATAGGGTTGGCCCATGAATTAGCTCCATAGATTCTTAGTCCTGAATGATAACGAAACTCTCTCTCTCTCTCTCTCTCTCTCTCTCTCTCTCTCTCTCTGTGTCTGAATCAATGCATATATTATTTAAGTTATAGTCCCAAGCTTGAAATGCCGTAGCCTTTTTGGGATGTCAAATTTGTACAATTGTTATTAACTCATTTTTTTCAAACTTGTTATCAAAAATAGCATTTAATTCATTTTTGGTCTGCATTTGTCCCTCTCATGTATTTTCAAACTCAACGGTATGTAAGAAGATTTCGCATTTTTTGCAATACAGCCCACTTTAGTTTGTATTTAAAATTACTTTCCACACACACACACACGCATATATATCATTTAATAATACATGAAATTCTCCATTTTTTAAAACTATCACCAAAAAAATAAATGTCTCGTATCATAACTTGTTTTAGAAAACTTCAATAACATTTCAAACCCATTTTGGTGTTAGAAATTATAGAGAACTCTAAAAATTTTAATATATTTGATAATTTTGAATCCACTATTCTATTTTGGTAATTAACTTTTGAAATAAAACTTATATCTGGATATAGTTTGATGGTTCTATTTAGATTTAAAAGTAAATGCATATTATTTTAATATTATAGCTATCAATTTAGATGATTCACAAATAAGAAACAATTATAATTAGTCGCATGTTTTTCCCTCCTTTTTTTTTTGAAAGAACTACTTTATCTATTAGGTTCTAACATCTTCGTTTCGTTTTGTTTTCTATTTTTCATTTTCTGTTTTCTTTTTTCTATTTTTATATTTGACTTCAAGTTTAAGCTTTCTTTTTAAAATTATAAAAAATTTAAATTTTAAATCACAGAAAAAGAATTATATCCTGTAGCTGGACTATCGGAGATCGAGTTTAAGGTCCCACTCCGATGATATTTCAAGAAAGATTATTCCTGGGCTACTTTTTCTGGGCCACTTGGGCTTGACTTTGGCCACTGAATGAGTTAGCCAATGCACGACAAATAAATAGTTGAAAGTTTTGTTTCTAGGGACGGCTCAGTGTTCACATCATTCTTTTTCGATTTATGATTTAAAATTCAAATCTTATTTTAGGGAAAAAATAGTTAGGGGAAAGTTTTTTTAAGGTGTCATGGCACAGAGAAAAAATTATGTCAGACAACATTTTATTTAGTTTTTCTTTTTTTTTTTTTCAATAATGGGGTTATAGGTCCTTTTTTATTATTATTTATCGGTAATACTATTAAAAATGTATATGACATCAATAAAGGAATCTAATTGTTACAAAAAAAATATATTGTTTGTAATATGTAATATAATATAGATTTTTAAGGGATATACTAGCACAATATTGTTTAAACAAAAATTACAACATAACAAAGACAAATGTAATATATAACTGATTATATAATGAGAGACGTTCCATATTTTATTTTTGTAAATTACAAACAAAATTCTTTTTTTTTTCTACGTACCTTTGATTGCATTTTAGTTTCTTTATTTTGAGAATAAAGTTTTTTTTTTAAGCAAATTTTCTTTCACTAGAAGTACTTTTTTATTTTTAGTTTAATGCTTAAAATTTGAAACTTTTTAACGTCAAAAGCATTAGCATATTTTTATAACCCAAAAATATCCATCATTTTAAGGACCCTTTGTACAAAGATGCTATCCTTTCTTAATGCTTTGTCATTTCAGTAAAAATTTCCCATCTTTGAAAAATAAAAAATCTACATGGATAACATTTTCTTGAGAAAACAATTTTCAGAAAAATATTTTCTATTTTGTTGTTTGAAAAGAGTACAAAACTATTTTCATCTCTTTAGCGCATATGGGAGAAAATAGGTAAACTTTTTCATGGTTTGTGCATTGGACAATGTTAGGGATTTTGAGATTACAAGGATATATTGATAATTTTATGATTCAGGTAACACTAATATAAATGCTAATGCGTTGTCACCCCAAGTACCAAAATGTAGTTTCTAAAAATAAAAAATATCGAAATGCAATCTGAGATAAAGTATAATCACTTATTTATAATTTACTTAATAATATTTATCATTCAATCAAAATAGTTTTTCGATCATACAAAGCATTTATTTTAAATAAACAAATTAAAAATATATCCTAAATTTTACTTTATATCATTTTTTATGTGTCGTTTACACAAGTTTCAAATGCTTTTTGGAGTCTTGTACTTTGGTAGATAAGCTGTTACAAAAAATTTACAGTCAAGTTAGCACTATCATTATGAATAGTTTAAAAATAATTGCGAATTTGAGCAATTTCACTCATTTTATTGGCGAAATCTGCAAAAATGGAGGTTGAATCTTTACGATGAAGGATAAGGAAATACTTTAATGTTGAGGCTATTAAAATAATTTTATTTTTGGAAAGAAAGATGTGACAAACTTCTTTTTCAGTATAAAAGATTTTAACATTTTTAGATTTTTAGAATAAGAACTCATTCCTTGTAGTACTTGTTCAACTGGGGTAGGTGATAGATAAAAAGGAATTAGAATTTACTGGTAATTATTTTATAAACATTTGTTCTTTTTTCGAGATGGGAATATATGAGTTCACCTAACATCTCATTAGAATTTTTTTTTGGGTGACAAAATAATTTATTTTCTCATAAATTAATCTAATTAAGTAGCCCACATTCCAACCTTTTTGTATGATTGCAATAATGAGCCCAGAATTTCAGGATTAGATGGGCAAAGGTCACTCTAATTGTTTTGTGAATTTTTATTGTATTTAAATAGAGCATGCAATTGGTGCTACCCTTCCTTAGCACCTAAAAATACTGTAATGAATTGTGTTTTGCTCATTTATATAAAAATTGAAAAATCACATTAATTGCACAAGGACAAGTTAACCTACTATAGAACATTGAGCTGGTGGTTATGGTTCCACGAGGGATTCATCCTTGGGGCCGAAGTTCATGGTCATATTTAAAAATGATAAAATATCAATAAATTATAATTCAACTGATATCATTTTTTTATTAAATTTTAAAATTTGATACTTATTATATAGTAAAAAAAATAATGGTTATGATTCCACATACGATTCAATTTGGTATTAATCTCTTATTAAATCTTGAATTTAAGCCTCACTGAAAAAAAAAAAAAAAAAGACACTAATTGAACATTTACCTGGTGTTAGTGGTTATGGTTCCACGTGGGATTCAACCTCGGGGCCAAAGTTCGAATTATTGTGCCAACTCACACACAACCAAGAAGTTCCATGTGGGATTCAACCTCGGTGCCAAAGTTCAAATTATGGTACTAACGCACACACACAACCAACAAGTTAACCTCTGCCCCAAAACTCCTGTAGGTTTAAGGACGAGTAGGCTGGCGAGGACCAGCGGCTTTTGGTTGGTCCCATTCCCATCTCACTCCTCTTCATTACTTAAAATGATATTTGAACGAAAAAATAGTGTCCACAATTTATTCAAAATTTTATTTTGTTTCTAAAATAAAAATATTTAAGAATGGTCGTACAAATAAAATCTAAGTCTCCCAACTTGGCTGTTTTAGGATAATTATTTGAAAATTTTAATTACGAAAGGAGATTTCGAAGAGAGACAGATGAAACTTGGTGTTCTTTGATAGTGGAAGAAAAAGGCTTCTGTGATAGATACAGAAAAAGAGTGCAGAGAGAGGGGCATCCTGTTGTGGCAGGAAGAAGGGAGGAAGAGAGTGCCTGTGTTGTCGCAGGAAGAGAGGGAAACGAAGGAGAGAGAAAATTATAAAAAGTAATTAATAAAGAATAATAATTTTAAAATTAATAAAAAAATAATTAAACAATTTTTTATTATAATCGCATGACACATCTGTGATCTCTACGTCAAATCTTAATTGACCCAAGACGGAATGATTAAAATTATAAGTTTTTATAATTGAGAGGAGATTTTTATATATTTTTTTTGGAAGTTTAGAGAGCTTTTCGTATTTGATCCTAAGTTCTAGGATATTTTTGTATTTTTATTTCAACAAATGAATATTATACTATAAACTAAATTAAGATAAATATCAGGTCTATAGTTTGGAAGAGAATTAGGGGGTTGGTTTTAAAAGCAATTGACTTTCTTTTGCAGGGTTAAAAGGGAGGAAGTTGGATGGTCCTTTTTCTGGAATTTAGGACGAGCAGATTCACCAAATACATGTGAGGTGATGCTGACTTTACAACAGCCCATGGAAGGTGATATTTTTGCTTCCCACATTAAAAAAAAATATATTTATTAATTTACAATTAATAAAAAATTATTTTTTAAATTTTTTTTCTATATTGTTATGGTTGTCTTTTGTTTACATGTATACAACAATGAAAATTTATTATCGACAATTTTAGTAGAAGAGTTTAATTTAAATAAAATTTTTTATTATTTTGTTTAACATGTGTTTGATATTTCAAATTATAATTTTTATTTTTTTATTTTTGTTTTTGTTTTAGTATCCAACGTAAAAGTTGTGGAATTAGAACTTAACATATGGTTGTGAAAACGACATTGAGGTGAGTGAAGGGTCATAAAGCAAAAGTCCTTTCACTTTTAAAAGGGTCGGGACGGAGGTGACGTTGCTCCATTTTTGACCAGTCCAGTCACAAGTGGTATGACGAAGACTGCAAATCACATCATTTCAATCGGGTAATCATTTTTCATTTTCACGTTGAACAGGTGATGAAGATCAAAGTAGTTGATATTTGATCCCAAGTCCATAGGAATTGAGGTAGGTAGCATGCCCTGATTTTCCCATATTTGCAAGTGAATAAATGTAAAAAATATATTTTTTCTCTTTTTTAATATAAATAGAATAAGCAAATATAAAAAATCACAATCTTTGAAGTTTCTACTTTAAGCTAATTTATAAGTTGTGAAGGTATGAAATCCACTCGACTTCCATTCGCAACCATGTTTGGTTTTGAACTGCATTAAAAAACAGAAGAAACAGAAGAGAAAAAAATAACCATCATAACAAGAAGGGGAAAAAAAAATAATATTTCAAACTTAAAACTTGAATACGGTCGAATAATGGTTTGAGTTTGAACAGTGAATGGTTAAAGCAATCACTTGTTATTTGTTATTACTGAACAATATCTGTTACTCATGAAAAAAGGAAACAGAACAGTATACAAGTGACTTGGAAGCTATTACACCGATGGTTTTTCCCCTTATAAATTGTTGAGCTTTCAACTTCCTATTACACCCGAAAAATAATTATGTGTGCTTCTCCTACGTTACTGTTTCTTTTCTTTTTTTTTTTAAACAAATTTGTAATTTTCATCGGAGTTATCTACTGTAAAAGGCCAACACATAATCTCTTACTTACAACCACCTTGGACATATCCTTTGGGCTCTCCCATTTACTCTCACCTCCAACCTACCTCTCTCTCTCTCTATCTCTCTTTTTTAAATAGGATCACAAGTCGATCATAAGAGACATGCACGTACAGAAACACACCATTCAAATAAAATAAGAACACACTCTCTCTCTTGCTCTCTCCCCGTTTCTCCTTCTCTCTCTACAATGGGGATGACGGGAGGTGGTCACGTAGCAGTGTTCGCCTTCCCGTTTGCGACGCATGCCGCACCGCTCCTCAGCCTGGTGCAGCGGCTAGCCATGGCCTCCCCCGATATGATATTCTCCTTTTTTAGCACACACCAATCAAACAAATCAATCTTCTCGGACCAAAAGCGCGAGATGATAAAACCGTTCGACATAGAAGATGGGTTGCCGGAGAACTATGTCTTTAGAGGAAACCCTCAAGAGCCTGTGGAGTTGTTCATAAGGGCAACGCCTCATAATTACAAAAGAAGTCTCCAAGTGGCCGTGGATGAGAGAAAAAGGGAGATTAGTTGTGTTATAAGCGACGCTTTCTTGTGGTTTTGCCAAGAAATAGCCGCAGAACTGGGTGTTCCTTGGATTCCTGTATGGACGGCCGGTCCTTTCTCTCTTTCTTCTCATGTTTATACTGATGTCATCAGACAAACTTTTGCCGATAAGCGTAAGTAAATTTTCTTAACTTCTTCCTGTTTTTCATTTTTTTTAATAGTTTTAATGATGCAATTTTTAATTGTAATTTTATTTTCAATTGAAACTTAGAATATACAATGGAGCAATTTTAGTTTATATAATTATTAAATAAATTAAAATAACTATTAGAATTTAAATTATAGTCCAATAATTGACAAATTTTACCCATACAAAATTTTGATTTCACCTTACTTTGCTCAAAAACAAAGACGTTAATTAGATAGATTCTTCATACCGGTGCTGGTCTTTGGGAACAGCTCAAAAACAAAGAGGAAAATATACCAAGCATGAATGCCTTTAGTTGGATTAGCTATCTTTTTCCTATAGAGATTGTCTAGATGAATTGAATCTTGGTTTCTCATTTCTTAAGGGATGGTTTAGTTTAGTATACTTCTAAGTTGTAGTTCAGGAGTACTTCTATTCTTGGATGCCTCTAATGCACATATTACAGTGCATCTTGCCATTATTTCAAGTTACTCCAAGAAGGTAAGGTTGCCTTACTGAAATGTGTTCCATAGGTTTGTAATGAGAAAAGTTGTGTGTCTTCCTGCAGAGAAGTTCTATTTGAGGAAGCACTCTTCGTCCTGCTACATTGCTTGTTGCCTGCGATAATATAATTTGGATGGCAGATAGTAATTGAACTGACTTCTAATGATTTTATAACACAAAAGTTTGTCAACTTTGTGGACGACTTTTTTTTTTTTTTTAAATAAATAACGTTGAAAATATTAATTACTCTTTTTCAATGTCATTCAAAATTTTCACAAGACTTTTCTACATGTGCATATTAAATTTGTAGTTGAGAATGGAACAACTTATATAATCTCTCTCTCTATCTCTCGAGAATGAAACAACTTATACTCTCTCTCTCTCTCTCTCAATGCATCAGCATCAAGCTGCGTGTGTGTTTTTGTACAAATTCTTTTTAAATTTTTCATGAGCTGTGCGTTTTTATACAAATATTAGACTACTTTTTTGTGCGTCAAGCTGCGTGTGTTTTATGTAAGCGTCTATGTTGTCAACTTGTAGCAGTAATGTTTTGTAATTGATGAAAGTACAGGGGCCCAAGATTGCCAAAAAGAGACTCTAGATTTCATTCCAGGAATGTCAAAAATGTGTGCAAAGGACTTGCCAGAGGGAATCCTGTTTGGCAACTTAGAAACAGAATTCCCCCGCCTGCTACATGGCATGGCAAGAACTCTACCAAAAGCAACAGCTGTAGCTATAAACTCCTTTGAAGAAATCGATGAAACAATCACTGAGGATCTCAAAACCAAGTTCAACAAATTCCTCAACGTTGGTCCCTTCACTCTCACATCACCTACTAATCAACCTGCATCAGACGACAATGGTTGCCTGTCATGGCTAAGCAACCACAAACCAGCCTCAGTAGTATACATTAGCTTTGGTTCAATAATAACTCCACCGCCAAAAGAAGTGGTTGCATTGGCTGAGGCATTGGAGAAAAGTGGATTTCCATTCCTTTGGTCTGCCAGGGGAAACACAATTGACTTTTTGCCAGAAGGGTTTTTGGAGAGGACCGCAGAGAAGGGAAAAATCGTGCCATGGGCTCCCCAAAAGGAGGTCTTGGCTCATGAATCTATAGGAGTGTTTGTGACGCATTGTGGGTGGAATTCAATCTTCGAGAGTATTGTAGGTGGTGTGTGTATGATTTGCAGGCCCTTTTTTGGTGATCAAGGACTTAATACTAAGGTTTTGGAGGATATTTGTGAGTTCGGATTAGGAGTTAAAGACGGTGTGATCGAGAAAGATGATATGATTAGTCTGTTGGAAAGGATTTTGTTGCAAGAAGAAGGGAAGAAAATGACAGAGAAGTTGCTGAACCTGAAAAGTTTGGCTGAGAGGGCTGTTGGACCTAATGGAAGTTCCACAGAGAACTTCAAAACTTTGTTAGAGATTGTGACAGCAACAAAATAAATAGGCTTGATGCTCAATTGGGGATGTATCTTTTGTTGTTTTGGTGTGTGACATGCATGTTTTCATTGTGTGTTGTATATTAGCGTAATCTTTGTATTCTGTTCTAGGTCTTTACCTGTGTTTGTGTTCTTCTATTTGGATTGGAAAAAATCGGAAATTAATTAAAAAAAAAAAACTGCTAGGGTGTGAAGTACATTTTCGGTTGTTGCTACATGCAGAGTCTACTGGCCTGTATTAAATGTTGTCACAATCCAAACGCATGGAATTGTGATAATTATAATTAGTAGTTTACCGTAATTAAAAATATTAATTAATAATTAATAAAATTAATTAATAGTTAGTGATAAGTAGAATTAGTTAATAGAAATATATAAATAGTAATATTTTGTAACACCGAAAATTCGGTGTTAAAAAAAAAAAAAAAAAAAAAAGAAAGAAAGAAGAGAGAGAGGGAGGAGGAAACGCTGCGTTTCGGCTGAAACGCAGCACTCCACTCCTCCCCACCCCCAAAAATCGAATTAGGGCTAAGCCCTAATTCTCTCCTCTATCGCCCTCTTTCCTCTCTCGCTCTCGGTCTCTCTCGACTCTCACTCACGCTCCGCCCTCGTCCGCTCCTCTCCGCCATCCATCGGTGGTTTGACCACCATCAATTCGTCTCTCCCTCTCAGTCACTCTCTATCTCTCTCCACCGTATCTCCCTCTCCCTCGAACTCTCTCTCACTCATAGTCGCGCGCTCCCTCTCAACCGTATCTCTCTCTCCCTCGCGCAATCACTCCTCCATCGATTGATCTGCCACCACCTGCGACGCGAGCAACCGAACTCCGACCACCGTGAGCCACAGGCGATTGTCTCTCTCTCTTTCCGCGCGCGAACAGAGTCCTCGATCTCTCTCCCGTGCGCGCGATGGCAGAACTTCCACTGCCTTCTCTTTTTGCCCACTCGCAGTGCTCACTGTGAGCACTCCCCACGGTCGACAACCCAAACCAGCGGCCATTGCATCCTTGCAGAAAACCCTAGCCGCAGGACATCAAAAACCCTAGGTCACAGCTCTGCAGAGGTAAGCCTAGGTTGTCCAATTTTGATTCTAGGGTTTGAATCTTCTGAGTATTTAGGTTTAAGTTCTAACGATCATTAAATTGAAATTGTTACAGGTTTGATTCATTGGCGATCGGAAGCTAGGACTGTAAATCGAAAAACCCTAGGTGAGGGATTTTCAATCCCTTCAGTAATTCGCATGATGTTTGTTGAAATTAGGTAGAAATGATAACATATATGTTCTGAAATGTGTGAGATTCGTATACGATGCGATTTTCTGAGATTTAATGTGAAATTGGAAGAAATTTGGAAAAATTAGGAAAGATTGGCAATTAAAGTTCATTTGAGACATAAATGAGTTTCGGGTGATGAAATCAGCAATTAGAAATAGTGGATGTGAAATTAAGGGTGAATTAAATGAGAAAAATGTGAAAACCGTGATGTAGAGATTTTATTTGACGATGATTGCAATGTTTGCATAGGTTACTCGATTGGGGATTGAAAAAGGGGTCGATTCGGATTTGATTGAGAATTTGAGAGTGATTACCCTCTCGGAGGTGAGTGGACGGTTCATTGTGTTCGTAAATAAGAAACCTGTTTTAAAATTGCTTTAGAAATGATTTTTGAAAGATTTTACATGATTTATGTTAATTATTTTGTGATTGTGGGCTTTTTGTACTGAATTATGTAATATGAATGCATCCATTGTGTTTTAAATCCTTTTGTGCCATGTGATATTTGATATTGATTGATGAACAGATTTGGCATGAAATTATGGATTGTTTGTGGAAATCATGGCACATTGTTGAAAAATGGATTGATTGTGAAATGAAGGGTGTCTGTAGATGGCTATAGTCATATACCTACCACGGAGCGACCCGACGGGGTGACGTGGTTTGAGGTTTAGATGTGCGGGGGAGTAGACGTCCCTCCCTCTGCAAAAGTCGTGCTATATCTGGTGCACCCCGGTGAGGCACGAGCCAACGCCAAGGAAGGGGGTTTGTTT
The DNA here is from genome assembly GCA_037126225.1 of Dillenia turbinata. NCBI lineage: Eukaryota > Viridiplantae > Streptophyta > Magnoliopsida > Dilleniales > Dilleniaceae > Dillenia > Dillenia turbinata. Next base: position 21,566,488 of record JBAMMX010000004.1, read on the forward strand.
TGAGATATTGGATAGTAAAACCCTTGGCGGATTTTCGTCTGGGTTTGGCCGCCCTGAGACGGAAGCATATTTCGATGGAACCCCAGGATTTTCTGAAAAAAATGATTGATATGGATGCATATTTGTGAAATGTGATTTATTGAAATGATTTTATGGATATGAGATGATTTATGAGTTATGCTTTGACTGCCCCACATTCACACCTTATTTATTATCACAAATGCACCGTTGCACTCCACTCACTGAGTATACCCCTATACTCACCCCTCTCTCTCCCCATTTTTCAGAGGAGACTTAGTTGGGTGCCTACTCGACGGAGCTTGCGAAATATTTTTGCGGATCGGATAAGTATTGGCATGCAGGGTTACTTTTGGAGATTTATAGCTTGCAAAACATGGAAAGGGAAGTCCCTACATTCCAGTAGTGCGGATTTTATTGATCTTGGCTCGAGTTGTCGGCAAGTATTGATAAAATCCGATGATTTTTGATTTATTTTGATTTACTTTGATTTCTCTAGTTTTGGAAAACGGTTTATATCTGTACTGGGACATTTGGACTGTAAATCTTAATTTCAATGCTTTTTCTTTGATTTTATGAAGTTTTGTACAACTCATACCGTTAGGATTTTATCGATACTGGCCTGTTTTCCTCGGGTAAGTGTTGGTAAAATCTGACGGCTATGTTTTGGGACTTCTTGTTTGTTAAATGCTTTCAGAGTGGCCAAGATGGTCACATTGCATGCGTGCATGTCAGATTCCCGCTCCCCGTTGTGTGTTGCCGTGTAATCGTGCATGTACAGGTTCCCACTCCCCGATGTGTGCTAATGTATGATTGCATGTACAGGATCCCACACCCCGATGTGTGTCAATGTGTGTGTTTGTACATCCTTGATGAGCCGGATGGGCTCCTTGCATGTGTATTGATTTTTGAAATTTCTTGTTTTTGAAGAATTTTATGAGTTTAATGATTTATTGTGAATTTGATAGCCTTGCGGAGTCCCGGTAGATGGGGAGGTTTTACCCATGTACCGAGACGACGCGGCGGTTGTCGCGTGGTCGATCTGAGGATCGGGGCGTGACAGCTTTATTGGTATCAGAGCTTAGGTTCACGATTTTAAAAGTTTATTGGTTTTTGAATGTTTTAAATTGTTTCCAAATGTCCCGAAAAGTTTCTAAAGACCTTGAAGTATTTGGTTTTTGAAAAATGTGTTTTCGAGAATGTACAAGTCTTCCATGGATTTCTTAGGAGGATAGGAATGCTCATTTTTAGGGGGTTAAATACCCGGTTCAATTCCTATTCTATTTGCTGAGATTTGACTCTTCTTCGTAGAACTATCCCTCATAGACGAAAATTGAGGAACCGAATGAGATTCCTCCTACACACCTCTACATATTAATTATAGTCATCATATATCTTGATTTCACCTCTTTATTGAGTTGTGGTTAAGATTCTTGCTAGTAGATTGCGTACGGTACTCGGTGATACTATTATCTATAATTTAATAATTAGGGTGTTTTTATTGAAGATAGATTCAATATCTGGTTTTAGTGGCTTATTAGTGGTTTATTTTGCTAAGAAGCATGATAAAAGAGTATATTTGAGATTTAAAAGGACTTGGCCATTAGGGGTTCATTTAGAGGGCACTTTGAGGAGTGTTCCTAGTTATGGAGTCTTGATAGCACGGTGGTGGTGAAGGATTAGATTGAAATGATGACATGAAAAGTTACAAATGTGATGCCGTGACTTTGGTAGGGTTTCCTACAATCGGAAGAAGGAAAGGTTGTAATGAGGCTGTAGATTGGATAGTAAAGGAAGTGTGCACATTGAAATTTATGGTTCAAAAATTGGTTGAGTTTGTGAAATTCAAGAAGATTTAAATGCCGAAAAGTTTGGAGTATTTTATTTAGAAATTGTGTTCAAAGGATTCTAATATGAGGAAAACCTGGCAAATTTGCCTTCAAGGCGCTAATAAACAAATGGATATTTCTAAAAGGAATTTATGGATATTTCTTCTAGACAATTTAACCTTGGAAAAATGGATATTTCTTCTTAAACAAGCAATGGCCAAGTGATTCACGGTTAGGGATTGAAATACTAGAGCTGGTATCAATTATTTCTTTTCCCCTAAATAGTGGGAGTTCGAAATTTTTTTTTTTATCCTGGACATGCGAACTTTATTAGAACCATATGGATGTAAATTTAGTATATTAGATAGAATGAAGGAAAGGTTGGTAAGGATAAACTGAAATGATATTGACAGGAATTGTTAGAAAGTTTCTTCCTATTGCCTGTAACCGATATGGAAAATTTTGATGATTTGAGTGGATATTTGTATTGTGAAGATAATGTTACCGTTAATTATTGGCATAAAAGGGAATGCTTAGTTGTGTTTGTTAGTAAGTGTCATCTGTTATAAAGTTAGATAGGGAAATTTACAACATGAATTTGATATTATTTGATAGAGATGCAAGGGTTTGTTTTGTATATTGAGTTTGATAAAATTTCTTGCCATAGAAGACATTAGTTTGTCAGGAAAATTAAGAACATTTGTTGTCCCACAATTATCTGAGTTTAGTTTTTTTTATATGGATCAAAGAGCAAAGGAAGATTTGTAATGCTGACTATGCGTTAGGTCAGATTTCAAAAATCACTTCTTTGGCCAATTGACCCAAGCTAAGGTCCACGAGGAGTACTACCATAGTGATGCATAATTTTGTATAATTTTGTTACCATAATTGCATAAAAGGACTATTTGATGCTAAAGATGATAAGTGGTTTGGGTTAATGCTATATAGATTCTTGGCAAATGTGGAGTTTTCGGAAACTCATAGAGGTGTATATCATGTGTTCAATGATGGTGTTTACTTGAACTTTTAGTAGTTCGGCTAATAGAAGGTAAATGAAGAATTCTAGAGAAATCAACTATAAGTTCGCTCTCACATTATCTTCTGATTTGTATGATCTAGTGGATCAATCACTGAGTAGGGAAAAAAATTGCAGAATCAGGCCATAATATATGTAGGAATTCTACAATTTGTTGGTGATGTTTATTGTCACGCCAGGAATGAAGGTTGAAGCCAGTGTAGAACAGATGTTCGACCGAGGGTTGTATGCAGAATTTTGAGGAATCTGATGATCGAATAGGTAGGAACCATGAGGAAGATCTATTGAGTCTTATGAGGTCTGATGACGATTTGCTTTTGGAGAAAATTAGAGAAAATGAATGATGGAGGTGGTAGTTGACGAGGGTTTAAATGAGGAAATCAAACTAACTGAATCTGTTTTGGGGCATAGTTTGTAGAATGAGGACGCTGTATGTCGTGGTGATAGCTGTAGGACTTAAAGAGACGTTACCAGTATGTTCAGCACCATAGAGTTTTCTAGTCGTAAAAGGGGCAGAAAACATTTGCTTTCAAATTCCTTTCACAAAACAAGCCTATTTTCAAAAAGTTTTGTGAAATAAATGGCTATGCCAGGAGTCATATTCCGTGTCTAACGATTATGTTCATTCTAGTCTTGGCTTTCATCAAACATTTGTCTGTGACCATACTTGTTCAAGTAACCATAAGGCATTGGTGAGCTCCCTTGGTGCTTTTGTTTTCTTTTTCCCCTGAAGGTAAGAGGGATGACAGAGAACAATCCATTTCCAATAAATTGGACTCGAGGTTGACCAAACCTATTGTTGGTATTATCATAGCCAATTCTGCCTTCTTATTTGTTACCAAAAGGAAAATGTCTAAGAAAGTGTTGCGGTGGGGAAGTTTTAGAGTCTCCGGTATGAGAAGATAAGTTATTTAATAAAGATGATTAGTTGGACTGTTAGTGGTTTAGGGGACAGAATGGAAAGAAGAAAGGTTAGAGATACTATCCTTAGGGTTGCTCCTAATATTGCCCTTGTTGAGAAGTCCCACTATTGAAGGTTAAGGATTTTAGACCTTTTAGTCTCACTACTACTCTCTATTGCATTATGGCTAAGGTGAAAGCTAATATGTTGAGATTATGATTCCATTTGTTGTAATCGAAGTGCTTTTGTCAGTGGGAGATTTGGTATTTTTGAAAATATTTCTTTGGAAAGAAGTAATTTGGTTTCAAAAGCAGGAAAGCTTGTATATTTGCTAAGCCGATCAATTCGGAGTTTTTAAGAGAATAGGAAAGTTGTATTGAAAGCATTGTAGGCAGATGAGAAGATTGTAATGTCTAGAATGTAAAAGTGATAAATATAACAGACACTAGAAGTGGTTATTACTTTGAAAATTTGGGAATATTAATGCAAACACCGAATAATATGTAGATATATGTACTAGATTTGATTTGGATAGAATATTGGTGATATTGCATAATACTAAAGTGATTGAGGATGAGCATGATAGAAATATCTTGATTAAAAAGCTATCCGGCTAAGGAATGGAGATTTAAAACTTAGAAGCGTTCAGGTATTGTCAATGGATTAAATTTTCTCATTTAGTCTAGGTCGTATTGAGGTTGATTTACATTCCGTCATACACCAGTCTGAGGATATAAGGATTTTCTCTATCTTTGGATCTGCAATTGATATGGATATGACATGGTAGTGGACATTTCTTATTAAAGGTTTCTTTTGAAAGATAATTTAAGGAATTTTGTTTTGGAGTCTTGATAGCTTAGTTGATGATTCTGAAGGTAAAATAGTCCTAACATATTTTAAGAAATATTTGCCGGATCCATTTCATGTGATTGAAGCTTTTCTGATAGAATAAAATTCAGACCTAAGTTTCAACGTACAGCCTGTGTTAATACTAGATCGGCGGTTTCAAACAGTTGAGAAATAAGTAGATTCCTATAGTTAAAGTGTTGTGGAGAATATAATCAACTAGAAGAACAGATTTGGGAGACTGAAGAAGCAATGCGGAAATAGCACCTGTAGCTCTTCGGTGTATAAATCGTATTTTAAATTTCGAGGACGAAATTTGTTTTTAGGGGGTTAAGTATTGTAACACCGAAAATTAAAGAAAGAAGAGAGAGAGGGAGGAGGAAACGCTGCGTTTCGGCTGAAACGCAGCACTCCACTCCTCCCCACCCCCAAAAATCGAATTAGGGCTAAGCCCTAATTCTCTCCTCTATCGCCCTCTTTCCTCTCTCGCTCTCGGTCTCTCTCGACTCTCACTCACGCTCCGCCCTCGTCCGCTCCTCTCCGCCATCCATCGGTGGTTTGACCACCATCAATTCGTCTCTCCCTCTCAGTCACTCTCTATCTCTCTCCACCGTATCTCCCTCTCCCTCGAACTCTCTCTCACTCATAGTCGCGCACTCCCTCTCAACCGTATCTCTCTCTCCCTCGCGCAATCACTCCTCCATCGATTGATCTGCCACCACCTGCGACGCGAGCAACCGAACTCCGACCACCGTGAGCCACACGCGATTGTCTCTCTCTCTTTCGCGGCGCGAACAGAGTCCTCGATCTCTCTCCCGTGCGCGCGATGGCAGAACTTCCACTGCCTTCTCTTTTTGCCCACTCGCAGTGCTCACTGTGAGCACTCCCCACGGTCGACAACCCAAACCAGCGGCCATTGCATCCTTGCAGAAAACCCTAGCCGCAGGACATCAAAAACCCTAGGTCACAGCTCTGCAGAGGTAAGCCTAGGTTGTCCAATTTTGATTCTAGGGTTTGAATCTTCTGAGTATTTAGGTTTAAGTTCTAACGATTACTGTAAATTGAAATTGTTACAGGTTTGATTCATTGGCGATCGGAAGCTAGGACTGTAAATCGAAAAACCCTAGGTGAGGGATTTTCAATCCCTTCAGTAATTCGCATGATGTTTGTTGAAATTAGGTAGAAATGATAACATATATGTTCTGAAATGTGTGAGATTCGTATACGATGCGATTTTCTGAGATTTAATGTGAAATTGGAAGAAATTTGGAAAAATTAGGAAAGATTGGCAATTAAAGTTCATTTGAGACATAAATGAGTTTCGGGTGATGAAATCAGCAATTAGAAATAGTGGATGTGAAATTAAGGGTGAATTAAATGAGAAAAATGTGAAAACCGTGATGTAGAGATTTTATTTGACGATGATTGCAATGTTTGCATAGGTTACTCGATTGGGGATTGAAAAAGGGGTCGATTCGGATTTGATTGAGAATTTGAGAGTGATTACCCTCTCTGGAGGTGAGTGGACGGTTCATTGTGTTCGTAAATAAGAAACCTGTTTTAAAATTGCTTTAGAAATGATTTTTGAAAGATTTTACATGATTTATGTTAATTATTTTGTGATTGTGGGCTGTCTGAACTGGATTATGAAATATGAATGCATCCATTGTGTTATAAATGCTTTTGTGCCATGTGATATTTGATATTGATTGATGAACTGATTTGGCATGAAATTATGGATTGTTTGTGGAAATCATGGCACATTGTTGAAAAATGGATTGATTGTGAAATGAAGGGTGCTGTAGATGGCTATAGTCATATACCTACCACGGAGCGACCCGACGGGGTGACGTGGTTTGAGGTTTAGATGTGCGGGGGAGTAGACGTCCCTCCCTCTGCAAAAGTCGTGCTATATCTGGTGCACCCCGGTGAGGCACGAGCCAACGCCAAGGAAGGGGGTTTGTTTTGAGATATTGGATAGTAAAACCCTTGGCGGATTTTCGTGTGGGTTTGGCCGCCCTGAGACGGAAGCATATTTCGATGGAACCCTAGGATTTTCCCCGAAAAAATGATTGATATGGATGCATATTTGTGAAATGTGATTTATTGAAATGATTTTATGGATATGAGATGATTTATGAGTTATGCTTTGACTGCCCCACATTCACACCTTATTTATTATCACAAATGCACCATTGCACTCCACTCACTGAGTATACCCCTATACTCACCCCTCTCTCTCCCCATTTTTCAGAGGAGACTTAGTTGGGTGCCTACTCGACGGAGCTTGCGAAATATTTTTGCGGATCGGATAAGTATTGGCATGCGGGGTTACTTTTGGAGATTTATAGCTTGCAAAACATGGAAAGGGAAGTCCGTACATTCCAACGTGCGGATTTTATTGATCTTGGTGAGTTGTCGGCAAGTATTGATAAAATCCGATGATTTTTGATTTATTTTGATTTACTTTGATTTCTCTAGTTTTGGAAAACGGTTTATATCTGTACTGGGACATTTGGATTTGTAAATCTTAATTTCAATGCTTTTTCTTTGATTTTATGAAGTTTTGTACAACTCATACCGTTAGGATTTTATCGATCTTGCCCTGTTTTCCTCGGGTAAGTGTTGGTAAAATCTGACGGCTATGTTTTGGGACTTCTTGTTTGTTAAATGCTTTCAGAGTGGCCAAGATGGTCACATTGCATGCGTGCATGTACAGGTTCCCGCTCCCCGTTGTGTGTTGCCGTGTAATCGTGCATGTACAGGTTCCCACTCCCCGATGTGTGCTAATGTATGATTGCATGTACAGGATCCCACACCCCGATGTGTGTCAATGTGTGTGTTTGTACATCCTTGATGAGCCGGATGGGCTCCTTGCATGTGTATTGATTTTTGAAATTTCTTGTTTTTGAAGAATTTTATGAGTTTAATGATTTATTGTGAATTTGATAGCCTTGCGGAGTCCCGGTAGATGGGGAGGTTTTACCCATGTACCGAGACGACGCGGCGGTTGTCGCGTGGTCGATCTGAGGATCGGGGCGTGACATATTTAATATATATAATAGTATTGAATAAAATTGATTGAAATATAATGAAATCTTTCATTCTCCTTTTTTATATATCTCTCTCTACTATTCTAACCCATCTTTTTCTCTCTCCCTTTCTTTCCCTCTCTCTAAAGTTGGTTTATTAGTATCAGAATCAGACTAATATAGAAAAGAACTATCTGAAAAAGGGTTACCTGATACTTGATAAGGTCCAGAGCGAGAGTCATGCAAAGGGAAAAGGGCTACCTGCTGCTAGAGTGTGAGTCATTCAAAGGAAAAAAAAAAGGTTACCTACTGTACAGTGAGAGCCGTTCAAAAAAAAAAAAAAGAAAAAGAGTTACGTGGTATTAGACTTAGAGTCGTCGAAAGAGGAAAATGGTTATCTAGTACCAGAATGAGTAAGGAAAAAGGTTATCTAGTATCAGAGTGAAAACCATCCAAAAAGAAAAAAAATTATCTGGTGTGAGAGTGAGAGTTGTCAAAAAAAAAAAAGAAGATGGCTACTTGATCCCGTGTAGAGCTCAAAGTGAGAGCCATCCAGAGTAAAAGTTATCCGTGGACGTCTGGCTTCTCAAAGGACAGACAATGTCTTGAATTTCACATTAGTTCTCAACAAAATCATAAAATGATATTTAAATCTAATAGATTCTTTCACCCAATAGGTCGATCTTTTGGATTGAATTTTCTATTGAATTTAAATCTATCAAGTGGATCCATGACAAATTGGTATCAGAATTTATAAATCCTTGGTTAATATTGAAAAATGGAAGAAGAAAAGCCATCGAAAAACATCTCAAAAGGCAATAAATTATAATGTAAGAAATGGTCAAGGAAATCAGCCAAACAATTGATGAACATGGCAAAGGGATGGATGCTCTCATGATACGTATGTTGAAAATATTTGGTATTGATAAGAATATTAACACCTTGGTGAAAAGTGAATAAGAAAATAAAAAGAAATCGGATAGTAATGAGAATCATGAAGAGCAAAATATTGATACACTTTTTAATTCTTCCATTTTACCTATTTCTAGTGAAGAAATATTGATAGTAGAAGAAGGGCCACCAATGACAAAGAAAAAAGCTATTAATGGTGATTTCTTATCAAATTTTTCAAAAATTGAAATTTCGGAATTCATTTTGAAAATTTTTTTATTAGAAATAAAATTTCAATTGTCTAAAAAAATAGTTATTGATAATGAATTCTTGCAAAAATCTTCAAAAATTGAATTTCTATTGTTCAAAGGACAAAATCGTTTACCAAAAAGAAGTTTAAAAAAAGTCTTTCTCAAGTTCTCTCATCTATATTTTTCTCCTATTACTCTCCATGTAATTCAAATCACATCGATTATTAATTTTCATCATCTTATCGCTCAACACAAATGCAAATTTGGTTCAAAATTCATGAATTCAAAATCTCAATTCTTGATTTTCCATCATTGAGGACAAGGACATCTTTAAAGAGGGGAAATATTGTAATAACTATGATTAGTAGTTAATCATAATTAGAAATATTAGTTAGCAGTTAACAATATTAGTTAATAGTTAGGTAAAATGGTTAAATGATAAGTAGAATTAGTTAATAAAATTAGTATAAATAGTAATATCTAATATATGTAATAGCATTGAATAGAATTGATTGAAATGTAATGAAATCTCTTTTTTTCCTTTTTCATATATCTCTCTACTTTTCTAACCCCTCTTTCTCTCTCTTTCTTTCCCTCTCTCTCTAAAGTTGGTTAATGACAGGAATGTCCTTAAGCAAAATAGCAAATATTTGGTAAACTCAAACTCAAGATCTCTGAAAAAGAAGATGAGAATGATATCAATTGAGTTAAAATTTATTAATAGCTTAGATATAACCTAGTTGTTTGAAAGGTGGAGGATGTTTGAGAGACAAGATAAGCTGCTGTTTCTCCTAAGACATATAATTGATAACGATTACATGTGATGATATAATGATTACAATTAATATAGGTACTAATATAGAAAAAACTATTAATTCAATATCATTAACATTAAAAATGGTTTTAGTATATGAATTTGAAAGGTATTTAAATACTAATTAATTACTAATCCTTAATAACTTTTTATTATAATTTTTGGTGCATTCAACTGGAAATATTATCAACTTTTAAGTATTACTCAAAATTACTGGAAGGCTTCATGGTATTTATTTATTTTCGGCCTTTATAACTTAAGGAGATTAATAATTATTTCAAGATTTCATTTTCTATTTCAACTTATGACTATTTTTTTTTTTAATTTTTGTAACAAATGATCCATTTATTTAAATTAAATTTCTTGTTGGTTCTTATTTTGTAAGAAATACAGTGCGGAAAACTTAATATATAAGTAGAATATTCTGTCAACCTTAAAACAAAGATGTTAATATTTATCTTTGCTCCCTTCCCTACCGAAAGTTTTTATCTACTACTGATTCCACGTGATAATTTTTCCAGGAAAACATTGAAGTGCTTCTCTGCCGATCATTACAGGAAAATTTAATCATCTCTGCCTAGTTACTCCCACTGTTTGATTACCGGATCCTGGTGAATAAGATTCGGGCCATCTTGTACAAAATCCTGGGAAGGTAGCTATGGCATCTTAGGCTTTGGTGATATGTTGTGCAGCCCAAGAAGACATATTCTATCTGTTGTTCTCAGTTTATTCTTTGTACGGAAAAGATTTGAATTCTGGATTTTTAAGACTCGTGACCTTTGTAAGGAGGAGGTAAGATAGTACGAATTGAACCATGACTCATTCGCCTATTTATTAGATCATAGTATGAAATGAGTTGCTGCTTGAATATCCATAAACCAGTAGCTCTCCTGAAAAAGAAAAATGTTGGGTCAAACAATAGATCTCGGGGAGTATGGCCCATCATGGCCCAAGCATGACCAAACCCGGCTTGAGGGGGGGCCTAATAAGTCGATCATTACAGGAAGCACGTTTAGTTGGGGCTTAAACCAACGAACTCGAACACAATTTGCTAAAGTAATAGGAAGTAATGGGATAATTATGTTGAGAGAGCCATTTTTAAATAAAAACCTCGCAGCCGCATGGTTAGAAAATGATTTTGAATAATAACAGTGAAAAAAAATGCCAGGTTGCCCTTGCCATTCGTACACGTGAGGGGGTTGTGAGATGTGCCTAAAAGCCCGAACTCTGACAAACTCATGCTAAAATTAAGTGTGAAACTTGAGCGGCTTTAGCCCAACCTGGCCTGGACTAACCCATTTTTCTGGGGTTTGAGTTCTTTGGACTTCAGTTGAGGTCGTTGAGAAACCATAACACAAATTATTCGGGTTGGGTTAGGAGGTTTGTCGTGTTGGGCAAAACAAAACTAAATCTATATTAATATGGCATGTTTTATATATGATATTATAATTTAAATATGCAGTAAAAAATATTTAAAAATCTGAAGTTACGTTGAATGATAGGTTAAGCCTACCCGAATAATTTGTGTAGTTTCGGAATGGGAACCGAGGAGGGGCCCGGTGGGTGGACCGCGGCCAAGAGAAAACCACAAAAAATTGGGGTGCTGGAGGAATGCACTTTTCCAGAAAAATTTAATGCTGGGGACACCTTAGAAAACTGCTCCATCCAAATCAAATTGAAACTTTTTTTGCACAACCAAATTTATCATTTCATGTCATGGCGGTAGAATTTCATATATATTCTTTGGTTTAGAAAATAATCAAAATAATCGGTTTAGAATATCAACAAAAAAGATGAAATAATTGTAAACTTTATATGTATGTGTGCATATATATATATATATATACACACACACACGGTCGCAAGTATATGTGCCTAGTAGGAAGAGGAGTGATGCTAGGTGTGGGCCCTAATATTCTGGGGGTTAATGTGCAGTAATTGAGGTTTTGGATGCTAAAATGCAATTTTTTTTTTCTTCAAAAATAAGTGAGGATAATGAAATCATATGGATAACTTTGAGAAGATTTTTGGGGTTTTTTTGGGGGGGGGGGAGCCCTCATGACCTGTTTTAACATCGTCCCTATCGCATGACCATGCTTAAATTACCTTTCCATGAAAGTTGCATATTTTTCATAATATTAAATAAGTAACTTTATAATAAAATAATATGTAAGGGTCACTCGGACGATAAAAATAAATAAAAAAACAATACATGGTATTAGAGTGGGGGAGTGATCGGGTTCATGCTTGGTGAATGGAGCCAACGCTGACAACACTTCATTGCGTTCACAATCTAAAGTTCTGAATTTCGTGAAAAAACTCATTTCAAATAAGGTGTAATCGCTTCTCAAAATTGATGTAAATACTATATGTTGTGCAAAATGTATAACCTATGATCTACAAGATTAATTGTGGATAATCTTGTAAAAAGTATTGGTTTTTTTATCAAAATTGGTGTAAAACTATATGGATAACTTTAAGAAAATACAATTAAACGAAATTAAGACAGAAAAAGAAAGATAGAAATGAAGAGATTCTATCGCTTGAATTATTTCTCAGGATAGACAAGTTATTTCCATTCACAAAATACAAAATAGAATTTGGCGGTATTTGTTGGGTTTAAACCAATTTGGGTTTATCATAGGTTTTTGAATTTGGATTTTAAAAGAATAGTTTAATAAATATAATCTTTTTTCTCCAACCCCATTATCTCATCTCAGACTTAGATAAATTTGGGTGGCATTGGTCTACTCAACTCTACCCATGAAGATGACCTTAATTTTGTACTCCAAGACTCCGATAATTGCAATAGGTACACTTTAACGAATCAAACAAAATTGGGCATCTCGACCATTTTGGTTTTAGTGTGGACCGACAATTTTCATGTACTGGTCTGGTCACTCATTTTTGCTTTGTTTCTTTTTAAATTTATATTATATATATAATAATATAATATAAAATAATAAAATTCTTTATAATATAAATTTCATATAGAATATGTAATTATGCGTGTTCCTTCCTTGAAATAGTAAAGCAATTTGGGCATTTATTACTTGGATCATATTCACAATTTATTTATATACTTGAATAAACACAAATTTGAAAGGTGTAAATTTTACAGTTGTATCCTTTAATGAGAGTTTCTTCTCATCCAGCTCCTCGCAAATGAAAAGATTTAAAAAAGAAATAAAAAAGAATTTTTCCAACATTGAATAGATCGGATGATAAGAACATTTATCCAGCAAATTACATTAATGAGAATATAAGCTAAAACATCTCCAGCCGCGTTTGCCTTCTTTTCACCGTTTTGGGAATGCTATAATACATTTCCCCATTCAAAATTTCTAGAAGTTTAGAGTTATTTGTGCAAGTGGAGTGATTTCTTTTTCTCCTTTTTTTTTTTGTTTTTTTAAAGTAAAAGGAAACCTAACAATGGTGGACGGGGCTAAAAATATGGTGGCATTTTAATGTGAGTCATGTTTTATTTTTTTTAGATATCTAATTTGAGATATAATATTTAGAAAATGATTAATTAAGTTATATCTGGATAATCAATGTGAATGAAAGATAATAATATTTATTTGATATTAAATCATGAGGACTAAAGTTAAGAGGGATCTCAAGCCATGTCTTCAACGGCCTTATGTTTGGTGTTGGCCATTTTACTTAAGAAAAATGTTAATAATGTTTTAAAATGATGCGCAATAATTTCTCATTTGGATGCTTAGGGAAAAAAAAAAATTGCTTATTTGAAATATTCAAGAGAATTGGTACGTTCGAGAAAAAATGTGATATATATGCAGGTCAAATTGAAAACTATTTTTAGGAACAAAATATAATATATATTTAAGATTACAATTTTAATAGAATTATAATTTTATAAAATTATGTATTTATTTTTTAAAAATTTGAGATTTATTCAAATGGTTTACTTTTTTTTTTTTTTTATATACAAGAAAAAGTAAAAAAGTAATGTTTCACTAATCTAGCAAATCAAAAGTAGAAATATGGACAATATTTCTGAGGAGTGCCAACTGCCAAGTCATTTATGGCAAATGATGGTTGCTAGCTTACACTGCCCTTAAGAAAATAATCACCTTCAACAGCAGGTATGCTGCTAAGTAGAAAGGTAGGTGCACTTGTTTTTTTCAACGACCAAAACCAGTCTTTCTTCATTTCTTATCGTCGAGCAAAACTAGTTGGTAATGTGGGAAGTTCCAGAAATTGGATAGAGCAACCTAACACCAGCAAACTGCAATAAAATCGTACCCTATAAATGCAAATCTCACCAAGCATTATGGGTGTTTGCTAAGGAGGCCATACCTTGTTTCTCTTTCGATTTATAATATTGGTTTATCTCTCTCTCGCTCGCTCGACAATGCCCGTGATCAACAGCACGGAAGGCTGCCATGAAGCGGTCTTCGCCTTTCCAAGTCATATTGTGCCAATCTATGGCCTCGTGAAGCGGCTCGCAGCTGCAGCCCCCGAGGTGATGTTCTCATTTTTTGCCACTGAAAAATTGAACAAAGAAACGTTCTCCATTGAAGTATTACTTCCCAGTCAAGCCTTTCGCCGTTGAGGGCTATCGCTTGCCAGAAGGTTATGTTCTAAAGGGGCATCCACAAGAACCTGTTGAGTTGTTCCTAAAGACACCAACAGAGAACATAAAGAAAGCCCTTCAAGTCGCTGTGGCTGACAGAGGAAGGGAAGTGACTGCGCTATTGAGTGATGCTTTTATGAATCAATTTTGGAGGATATGGGTGTTCCTTGGGTTGCTCTCGTCACCGGTGGCCCTTTTGCGCTCACGGCTCATGTTTACGCTGACCTGGTCAAAGAAACTTTTGCCGGTAAAAGTAAGTTAATGTTTATGACTAGATATTCATACTATATTTACTTTTCTCAAATTATGTAAAATAATTCACGTATTTTGCGTTGGGTAATTTTAGGACATGTAAACAGTGAGTTTCCGGGTTGGAGTGGCGTGATGGTTTGAAAAATCCATAAATCTTTTAAATTTTTGTATTTTAAAGTATTTTGAATTTTTCAACTTACATTAAGTTATTACTCCTTAGTTATTTGATCCATTATTTGATAAATTAAAAAAAAAATATTTTACTATGTTGTATATTTATTTTAAAAGATATCGAATCCTGTAATTCAAGATTTAGTTAAATTAATGATGTAGAAAATGAGCTTTTCAATTCACATTAACTATGAGAGACAATCCTATATTTATGAGGGAGTTTGTTAATGGGGGGCACTGCTCACAACAAGTTCAAGGTTTACCATCAAAATAATGATAGTTGTGCTCTTCCTAAACACTTTAATCTGGAACGACCCTATCAAATTTTTGGATAGATATTCATTGGAGTATGCCATTTGCATTTAGCGTCAGAATAATGATACTTGTATCACTGATTTCCAACCGTTTCAAGTGCTAAATATTGGTCAGAGTTTTCCATTTTTCCGATTAATGTTCATATGATCCAACTGCAGGTATTGAAGAATGCAGAAACGAGCCTCTCAAATGCATTCCAGGACTATCAGCAGTGTCAGTCAAGGACTTACCCGAAGGCGTCCTGTTTGTGAACTTAGAGTCAGAAATCCCCAGAATGCTAGACAACATGTCAAGAATGCTCCCAAAAGCAACTGCTGTTTGTGTAAACACATTCGAAGAAATTGATCCCACAATTGTCAATGCTCTAGAATCCAAATTGAAGAAACTACTTCGCATTGGTCCACTATCTCTATCAATGGATTCAGAGCCAGCCTCGGATGAGTATGGTTGCATTCTGTGGCTTGACAAACAAAAACCCACCTCAGTAATCTACGTAGGCTTTGGTTCATTCATTCCTTTACCGCCAAATGAGGTAATTCCATTGACAGAGGCATTGCAGGAAAGTGGTTTTCCTTTCCTCTGGTCTGTCAGGGGAAAAACTAAGGACTTATTGCCAAAATGGTTCTTGGAGAGGACAGCCGAGAGGGAAAATCGTGCCAGGACTCCCCAGACGCAGGTGTTGACACATGAGTCAATCGGTGCTTTTGTGACACATAGTGGGTGGAAATCAATTGGTGAGGGTGTTACAGGTGGTGTGCCCATGATTTGCAGGCCATTTTTCGGTGATCAGCCTCTCGATTCAAGAGTTGTAGAGAACGTCTGGGGGACTGGATTGGGAGTTGAAGGCGGTGTGATCACCAAAGATGACATTAGAAAGTTGGAACGGATTTTATCAAAAGAAGAGGGGAAGAAGATGAAGGAGAAAATGAGGAACTTGAAGAGTTTGGCTGAGAAGGCTGTTCAACCAAGTGGGAGCTCCACAAAGAATTTCAAAAATTTGTTAGAGACACTCATTAAGGTTGACAAATAGTTGGGCTGAATGGCAGTGGGAGGAAACATTCGTGGTATCACCCAAAATGGTCAACTAGGCCGATTTGGCACTGTTATTCTTTTGCCTAAGCAAAGGTTTCTTTATGTCTGTTGTGTTTAGGTAAAATATACTTTGATTCTTGCGTGGATTGAAATAAATGTATGATCTTGTTTTCTGCATATGGAGAAAAATCAAAATGTGACATCTTCCAGACGGTATTTAGTTTTTCTCTACGTGGCAAAGCATGTTTTGCTTCTAGTCTGGATTCAATTGCTCATGGAATCTTAAGAGATTTCTTCTCTGCCTAATCATGAAAAGGTTGAAGGGACTCTTGAACAAGTCGTTCTTTCCTTCTTGCCTAGCTCTTGTGTCGCATAATTTGAACAGTCACATGTACAAATAAGGTCTGGTTCTTCAAGCCACGGTCACCCTTTTTGATGACTAAAAATTCATTTTAAGCATGGCGCTGGAAATGGTCAAACACTTGATATCTTAAATACTCTTGACATTTTAAGTGCAGTAGTGAAGAGCAAGTTTTGTTATTTGATGTGTGTTTAATTTTGGTTTAAAGATAAAAGTAGAGAAAAAAGAAAATTTTCTTACTATTAATATAAAGAATAAGTAAAAAATTACCAATAAAAATTGTCACATAAACATTTAATCCATTATCTGATTTACTCTTGCATCTAAGAATTGTCATTGACACATGTATGTCACCACATTGGCACGAGAGTACAATTTCAGCATGAAATCGGCATAATGATTGCATGTCCCAATGGTGAAGTCCTCCTTGGAGCTATCCAACAAAATTGTCAATTTGTTCCTGTTCTCAATTATTATTAGCATATCTCTTACCACTTTGATAAAAAAGAAATAAAGCAGAACAATTTTCATTTAGTTTAGGCTCTTGAGTCATCTTAATTTTTTTTTTTTAAATCAAATAAAGATCGCGATTTAATAAATATAATTCTCTTGCTCTGCCCCGGATGAAAATTAAAAAAAAAAATTATAACTTTCCTCATTTATCACTACAAAATTATAACTTTCCTCATTTCTTTTACTGTAATATCAAAATATTAAAATAGACTAACACATAGTTGACTTAGTGGATAAAAGTATTAAATTTTTTAACTAAATTTCGAATTCAAAAGTTGAGAATAAAAAAAACTATATTGGAAGGACTCCCCTAAATTGGATTCGACAACACTCGAATCGAATTACTTGAAATATAATTTTAAACACTAATTAATTAAAAAAATATAATATCAAAATAAATAAATTCCTCATCGTTATTGTAATTTTACATTATGGTGCTCCTTATCTATGTTGCACAAAAGTAGGCAGAAATGTAAATATAAAAAATATAAAGATATTTATATAAATATTAATTAATTTATGAAAATAATAGAATTGTTATCTTTTATAATAAAAATTTAAAATAATCAAATATATAATTATTAATTATAAAATAAATAATATAAAAATAAAAATTATAAATAAATAAATAATTTATTAAATATAAAAAATTTTATAAATATAAAAATTATAAAGATTTTTGTATAAATATTAATTAATTTAGTGTGTTAAAGTATTTTAAAAACATTTTGAAAATAGAGAAACGTCAGTATTAACTATAAAGAAATATCCCTCCTTATATGTCATAAATATACTTTTATGCAGTTTTTTTTTTTAATTATTAAATAAATATACTTGAATCTAACACTTCTTTTTTCACCACTTTTATCTCCGGACCGTAGGTCAAAAAAGTGATTTAATACAATTTCAGCCTCCACTCGGTCTGTGTCTTGCCAAATGGAACTGAAAGTGGTAAAAAATCACAAAAAGAGACTTGAGAGATTTGGAAAAAAAAAAAAAAAAAAAAAGCCAATGGGCTTCTTCCAAAATGTGCAGGCCATAGGGGATTTTTTGCAATTTGCTTTATTTTTTATAGGAAGGGGGATATGTCCCAGAGAAAGTGTGCATGAGAGAGCGCGTTGAAAAAGTAAATAACATCTAGTGAGAGTGAGACATTGAAAAATGAATACATCTTAGTAGAGAGATTGAAACATTGAATAATCGAAGATTTTGATATCTTTTAGAAAGAAGGGTTAGAGAGAGCGCGCTGTCCACTCATTTTAGTTACAATTTGTTTGTATGATTTTAGAAATTAAATTTTAGGAAGAATAACTTAGGTGAGATGCTACTTTGGGGGACAAATTTTTCCTAAACCCAAATTTTCTTTTAATTAAAATTATACAATTTGTTAGTCTAGTAGTGAAAAGAGGTATACCTATTGGATGTGGATTTTGTCTCTACAAATACCGGTTCTTTTGATTCAAACAACTATTTCGGGAGATGATTTAAAACATGCAAAAAACTGCTGGAGGGTGATCTGGTAGGGGAGATTTCGATATTC
Source organism: Dillenia turbinata (assembly GCA_037126225.1). NCBI lineage: Eukaryota > Viridiplantae > Streptophyta > Magnoliopsida > Dilleniales > Dilleniaceae > Dillenia > Dillenia turbinata. The sequence continues at coordinate 21,584,890 of JBAMMX010000004.1, forward strand.
AAATTAAAAAGAGCGATTTTTCGATTGAAATGAAACAGACTAAGCACTAGAGAGAGAAAACTGACAGCCCTATGACTTGTGTGTTTAGTGTCTAGTCTCAGAGAAAGCGTATCTGGGTTTCGGTGCATCGAAAGTTTATATATACTTGTGCTTTAGGATGCATATGTATCCGGGGTTACAACTTTAGTTTCCTTGTGAGGTGGTTTGAAAATTTTAGGATTTCGTAGTCAAATATTCTTGAGAGATTTGTGATCTTCATCACTTAGAAAGTTTAGTAATATTGAGAGATTTTTTTTCTTATCGATTAGATTTTAGAAATTTCCTTCCTTATCTAGGTTCCTCACCGAGCCTATTGATCATCATGTGAGGGTTGAATGCCCCTTGAGAGCCGATTAGATTGCTACCGAAAGAGGTTGGTCACGGGACCGAGTTGGGTCTATCGTTCGGGGAGATAAATCCCCTACCACTAACGTCTATAGGTGTAAAGTGCTAGTTAAGTTGTGAGTTTTTGAGACTTGCGTTATTTTCTCGAGCTTTCGGATTGTGTCCTATCATTATCCAAAAAAAGAAAAAAGTGTCTAGTAGTGACAAGAGCCAAGGATATCATATGTGAATTGAGGGAGTATATATAGGAGAGGAGAGAGAGAGAGCATATAATTGCGTTACTTTAAATAAAACTTTAATCGTTGCAATTAGGGGTAAGCATGGATTGGATATCTGATCCGAATACTCATTATTTGATCCGATCAAAATATTTCAAATACTGAATTTTGTGATCCGAGTTCGTATCTGTATAGAGTAGTATCCGACAGAGCGGATATTCAAAAATATGGATCGGATATGTTGGATTATCCGTATCCGAAAAACTTAATTTAAGTTTCATTTTTACAAAAATTAAACTCAATCTAATAACTAAATTTTAATCATCCAAGTAAACTAAAATAACATTAAAACACATAATATAATATATTTGATTCAAATGATATAATAACATAACAAAAATCATTATTCACATATTATTAAATATAATTAAAATTTTCTAAATTAAAAATGTCAAATAAAATTGAATGCATCAGCAGTAGTAATATTTCAAAAACTCTAACAAATCTGATCTTTACAGAGATGAACAATCAATAGAACAAGAAAACTTTTTCAAATAAAAAAACAGTTTAAAATTTTTTTACCACTACTTCCAAAAAAGTTCCCTCAAAAATACAAAAAAAATTATAAGAGGATGACTTCTCACCAGAACAACAAGAAGTATATATCCACAAAAAGTAAAAGCAAAAAAAAAAAAAAGGATTGTTTTTTGGTGAGTGAAAAGAAAAGAGACAAAGATAAACAATTGACAAAGATAAAGAATTTTTTTTGGTGAAAAGAAAAAAGACAAAGGTAAATAATTGACAAAGATGATATCTATACTCCATTTAGATCCATAATTGTACATTTAAAGTATTGGTGAAAGGAGATGTGCGTGAGGAGACAAAAAGAAAGGAAGATGTGAAAATGGAGTTACTAAAGAATAAGAGTAGTTTTGGGGTTTTAAGTTAAACTTTTGGTAATAATTTATTTATCTCAACTTTTTGTATCAGATCGGATATCTGTAAATACTAAATATACGATCTATATCTGTATCCAGGAAGGATATTGTCCGAATTGATCTGATCTAATTTTTTTGAATATCCAATCTATCGAATATTTTGAGATCAGATTCGAATTGAATATCTCAAATATTCAAATACTCGGATTTTTTTTCTCGGTGCAATCCCTGCGCTTGAACAATAAAAGGTTTTCTTCTACTTTTTAATTTTTTTTGGTTCCAATTGGGCAATTGGCCCATTGTCACCTATCAAGGCTTTCGATATCATTATCTAGATGACATCATAAGAGTCATGCTTCAGAGAAGAAATCTCTATTATTTTAAAATCTATATTTTTTATACCAATTGGGCAATTAAAAAAAAAAAAAATTGAACCATACGTCCCATAGCTGGTGGGATTTGGGAGACGGCTAAATAAATGGAGGAAAAAGAAAGCCGTGTATGAAAAAACAACTTGTCAGCAAATTCCAAGAAATAAGACAATGCAGTCACGTGCTTGTCCAAATGAGTTGTCCTCGAGTCAATAAATTGATTCTTGCCATATGTGCTCATATTCTAAATTACCAACTTTATAATTTTTTCCCAGATGATGAATAATTTCCAAAATTGTGAAGGTTAAATGATGACTCTACTCTACGTATGGATAAACATAATATGATGTCCAAGTTTGATGAACTGAAATGAGGTGAGAGGGGGGAAGGAAGGAAAACATGGAGGGAGAAGAACAAAATATTGTCCTAAATTCACCACTAATTCATGTTTGTGAAGGGAATGAAAATGAATCAAGAAAGAAGCCTACAAAAGAAGAGATTGTTGCAGAAGTGAAGAGATTGTTTTTGTTAGCGGGGCCTTTGGTATCAGTTAATTTCTTGATGTACTGCACGCAGGTGATCTCAGTGATGTTTGTAGGTCACCTGGGAGAGTTGCCTCTTGCTGGTGCTTCAATGGCTACTTCTTTTGGTTCTGTCACCGGTTTTAACTTGTTGGTAAGAGCTCTTTCTTTTCCTTTGATCTATAATAAGATTGTTATCAAGTTCCATAATAGAGTTCTTTATTGGTGGATACTGCATTTAGTCTGTAAAATGATAAACAGAGAAGTTTCTGCTCTCACTAGGACTGCAAAAATTGCTGGTAAGAGAGACGCTTCTTTCCGTGACAGGGCTTTAAGATTCAATCCTAGGTAATTGCACTAGGGAGATTTTTGAGTTCCTACTCGTTGCCCAATGCGCATGGTTAATTTGGAGGAAGGGGCATCTAAAGGTAGAGATTAAAGTCCAGTAAAATAAGAAAGAAAAGACAATCCAAAAAAAAGTGGTGTTTTTTTTTCTTTTTCTTTTTCTTTTAAACCCAACATGTGATCTGCTATTGGGGCCGATTGAAACCAAAAAAAAAAAAAAAAAATGCTTCATATATGTTATCTATCTCTCCAACTTATAATCAAAATGTCATGAGCATTTCTGCTAGCAGTGACAAATAGCACATTTCACCAAAGCTTGGAGAGCAACTGTCTGTGGTACCGGGGAAGGTATTTGATTAATGCTGAGCCCTTGATCTATGGTTCAAACAATGATACGCAACTTCAAAATACACCCCCCCCCCCCAAAAAAAAAGAAGTCCCAAAATTAGCATATTTCAGCTAATTTAATTTCTGCATGAGCAGATCGGCATGGCAAGTGCATTAGAGACGTTCTGTGGTCAGTCATATGGAGCTAAACAATACCATATGCTGGGCATACACATGCAAAGAGCAATGCTTGTTCTTCTATTGCTCAGCATTCCTGTCGCCTTCATTTGGGCAAACACTTCCAGCATCCTCTCCTTTTGTGGACAAGACAGGGAAATATCAGCTGAGGCCGGACTATATGCCCGTTATATGATTCCTAGTGTTTTCGCTTATTCACTTCTTCAGTGTCTTGTCAAATTTCTTCAGTCTCAAAATAATGTTGTTCCGATGATGATGAGCACCGGGTTCACAACATTGTCACACTTCCTAATTTGCTGGGCTTTGGTTTTCAAGTCTGGCCTAGGAAATAAAGGAGCAGCCTTGGCAAATGCAATTTCTTATTGGATCAATGTCGTGTTGTTGGCAACATATGTGAAGTTTTCTCCTAGATGTAGACTGAGTTGGACCGGATTTTCCAAGGACGCTTTGCAGGATGTTACCAAATTCTTAAACACCGCGATTCCTTCCACCATTATGATCTGGTACTCTCTAACGGTGTTTCTAATTCTTATTTGATATATGCATAGTTTGTCTCATGTTTTATCTTTTTTCAGCTTGGAGTTTTGGTCATTTCAAATGATGGTTATGTTATCCGGTCTCCTTCCCAATCCACGGCTTGAAACATCAGTCTTATCAATTAGGTGAACATCATATTCATGATTATTCTTTGTTGATCACTAATGTAAAAGCTTCATACTGACAAATACATTCGTGCTTTTGTTAGTCAGAACACATATGTAATGGTGTGTATGGTACCTGTGGGACTAGGTGCTGCAGTAAGGTGAGGTTAAAACATATTGATTGGACTTTTGCCTAGTCTTTTCATAATCGTAGCTTTAATCATGTCATGTTGGGCCATCATATAGCACAAGAGTTTCTAATGAACTTGGTGCTGGGAGACCACTGGAGGCACGTTTGGCGGTGGGTCTGGTGCTTTTAACAGTTGTGATAGAAGGCATATTTGCATCAGTAATTATGATCTTGGGGAGAAATTTTTGGGGATATTGTTATAGCAAGGAAGTAAAAGTAGTCAAATATGTTGCAGAAATGTTGCTGCTGCTTGCGCTAGCCCAATTTTTTGATGGAATTCAGACTGTGCTTTCAGGTATATCTTAAGTCATTTCTGTGAACTAATTAATATTTCTAAAATAATATATAGTTTTGCAACTAATCTTTCTAAAATATGTTGCAGAAATGTTTGATGCATTTTGGAATCGAACTTGCAAAATATTGTTTTTCCTCAACAGCATATTCAGTACTACCCTTGGATTGTGCACTAATAATTCCATCCGACACATAGAAGTCTATGAACTATGCACACAGGATAAGCATGCTAGGCAAATTCTTTGCGCGGGGATTGGGATCAAAACCTCCCTAATACAATTATGAAGATTTGAATGTTAGATGTTACTTGGAAAAAAGTGCACCTCCTATTAGCTTGCTTGGAATTTGAATGCTGCAAAATAGGACTTGGTTGTTATTGATTTTGCCTAATGTGCTTGTTCAATTATCCTTGTTAGGAGTCGCTCGCGGATGTGGATGGCAAAAAATTGGTGCATGGATTAATCTTGGAGCTTATTACCTTATTGGTATTCCATCTGCAATAATTTTAGCTTTTGTCTTCCACATTGGAGGAAAGGTAGCTTACAAAATAAAACCTTGACCCGTTTATTTCATATTTGTTCATAAGAGGCTGAACAATTATGTTTCTACATGCAGGGACTCTGGACCGGGATTATTCTGGCATTATTTGTGCAAGCAATGGCTCTTTTGATCATAACTTTGTGCACTAATTGGGAAAAAGAGGTAAGAGTACTATTACCAGTACATACATTTGCAGTAAATTCATGTGATAAGGATTGACAAATTCTAAAAGATTTTGAATCTCAAGTAAGCTCTCTTTTCCCCTGTTTCGTAGGCCAAAAACGTGGCTGACAGAGTTTACATCTAAAAGTTCCATGGAAATGGAGCAGCATGATGTTATTCTAAAAGACAAACATGCTATTCTGTTAAGCCAGAAGAGAGAGTCATTTAGAGGCAGCTGTTGTTGAAGCCGCCCTCCCAGGCTTCAGTATATTATGCATTAACATTATGGAGATAAATTTTTGTTTGTCGATTAATATATTTGTTGGCAAATATGATAAGTTCGCGCGGACAAATTTTAAGAATCAACATCATTTTTATAAGAGAGTTCATTTTTACTCCAATTAGATCAAAACTTCTCAGGGCTTTTTGCTACCTTGGCATGTAGTTCTTGCTCTTTTTCCTTATAGAGTCCACAGCCACAGGGAGGGCACATTGTGATTGCGTTAAGTTGGTGATGTGATGGTAACAAGCTCACGACTACCGGCATGTAAATCGAGTTGCAGAGGTTTTGATTAAGGAAAAAAAGAAAAAGGTTAATGAGATATATAAGCATCATTGTTCATGGCTTGAATTTGTCGATGAACATTTGGTGCCTCGGCCAACTAATTTAAGCCCTTAAATCTAAGTTGGTGTGTTGCAAATTATTTAAATGGTAAGCCAAAAATAAAATAATACTGAAATAACCACAATAATAACACCCAAGAAAAAACTTTTAAATCAAATACCAATATTTTACAAAATAATTATACAACACAAATTTGAGACACTTAAAAATAACAATACACAAACAACAACCATTAAAGATCAGAGAGTTTGGAGAGGAACCAAGGACTCACCTTACCTAGTGCAAGGCATGACAATGCCTATTTATAAACACATAATGTGGGTGGACTTCCTAGGCTAGAATAATACAAGATGTTTCTGGACATAAACAAAATGTTGGTTGTGAAGAAGCCACACTTTTCTAGACTATTATAGTCATTGACTTTTGTCACTCTCCTTCAATGACTACTTTCATTCCGGTGTTGTTTTAACTATCATCCCTAATGCATTACAAAATTCTTCAAGCTTGCCTACACTGAGTCTTTTGGTGAAATTGTCTGCTACTTGTTCTCTGGCACCCATAATGTTTCGTCCTTATTTCCTCTCGAAGAATTTTCTCCCTAATGAAGTGATAGTGAACCTCAACATACTTAGTCCTTGTGTGAAACATTGGATTCTCAACTAGTTAAGTCACTGATAGATTGTCACAATATAGCTCCATTGCATTATCAACTAGTTGCTACAAATTGTTCATCAACTGCATCAACCAAGTCACCTCTTGCTCTGCATTAGTTTCCACATGATACTCAGCCTCAATAATAAACAATTATACTGTAGATTGCCTCTTGCTGCACTATGAGATTTCTCTAGAATTAAGACTAAACACGTAACTAGTTGTGGATCTATGAGTGTCAGTCTCCAGCATAATCAACGTCGCTATATCTAACTAGTTTGCAAGATCCGTCTTTTTTTTTTATAGAAAACTCCATAGTAATATGTGCCTTTCACGTACCTCAATATTTGACAAGCTAGTTCTAAGTGAGGTTTTCTAGGATTTTGCATGAATCTGCTTGCAACTCCGACTGCATAAGTGATAGCTGGCCTTGTCAGTGTTAGATATATCAAATTTTCAACAAGTTGTCAATACCAGATGGGATCCTCTAACTCCTTGCCTTTGAGTGAGCTTAATTTAGCATTCACTTCTATTAGAGTTGAGATAGGCTTGCAATCTAGCATTCTTTGCTTCTTTAGCAAATTCCGGACTTATTTTTGTTGTCCCAAGAATAATCTCTCACTTGAGTATTCAACCTCAAGTCCAAGAAAGTGGTTAAGCTCACCTAGCTTCTTCATTTGGAAATGAACTAATAAATTTTCCTTTGTCCGACAAATATCTCTTTTATCATCTCTAGTGATGATAAGATCATTAACATATATCATTACGACTATTAATTTTCCTCCTTGAAGCTTGACAAACAAGCTTCCATTGGAGCCAACAAGAATCCACTATGAGTTAAGAACTCAGTGATTTTCCCATACCATGCTCTTGGAGTTTGTTTCAATCAGTATAATGCTTTCCTTAGTTTGCAGACATACCCTAGATAAGACTTGCTCTCAAACCCTTTGGGTTGCTCCATGTATATGTCTCGATCTATTTCACCATCTAGGAAGGCGTTCTTGACATCCATTTGTCATAACTTTCAAGATTTATTAGCAGCTAATGCTAGTAACACACGAACAATAGTAATATTTGCCACGACACTAAATGTCTCGTCATATTCTAGGCCATAACTGTTGCAAGAATCCTCAAGTTACTGGTCGAGCCTTTAGATCCATTTTGTTGGGTCTTAACTTTGTATATATTGGCTTCACACCTTCAGGTAGCGAAACAAAATCCCAAGTATGGTTTTGATTGAATGCCTTTAATTTTTCCTCTATTACTTTGATCCAATCGGCACTTTGAGAGGCCTCCTCATAGCTTATTGGTTCTTTAAATCCATTGTTATTAAGGAGTGCAATGTTGGCATACTTAGCATTAGGTTTCCTTTGCCTGAGAGATCTTCGAAGTTGCTGCTTCTGTTGTGAAGCTTCCTCTTTCGCAAGCGAAAGACTTGGGCCTTCCGACTCTTGAGTAACTGTATTTCTTACATGGCTTGAACTGCTTTCTTGATCTTCAAAAATCTCATCAGCTACTTTTATTGTACAAGTTTGGTCTGGTGTCTTCTCTTATAACTTTTTTATTATTTCTTTCGAATTTGAGAGTTTCTCATCTCGTGATGACCACTAAGAATATGCTTTATTAAATACTATATTCCTTGACACATGGCAACGGCCAGTTGCCTCCATCCTTTTCTTTCATCATCATATCCCATGTAGATACATTTAATTGTTTTCTTATCAAATTTACTTCTCAGTTTTTCCGGCACGAACACGTAATAAATGCTGCCAAATACTTTGAAATGACTTACAGTGGGTTTGGCCTTCCACAACTTCTGGAAAGGTGAGATAAACTCGAGCTTTTCCTAGGGCTATCTATTAATCACATGAGTTGTAGTTCTCATGCATTCTGCCTAAAAGCGAGCGCGTATATTTTTGGTATGTATCATGCTTTGAACTATCTCAGCAAGATATCAATTCTTTCTCTCGGCTACTCCATTTAGCTATGGAGTGCTTGGGCAGGTTAGTTGTCTCTAAATATTGTATCTTTGTAAGTAGTTGAGAACTCATTTGATGTGTACTCTTTTCCATTATCCGTGCGTAGGCACTGGATTTTTCTTCCAACATTTCCTCCAACTTTTTGTTTAAACTTCTTAAAATTTTCAAATGTCTCAAACTTTTCTTTCATAAAGTCTATCCACACGTACCTCGAGTAGTCATCAATGAATGTTATCATATAACGAGCTCTTCCAATAGATTGTTGCTTGATTGGTCCGAAAATGTTTGAATGGATGAGCTCTAATGGTTGTTTGGCTCTAAATTTTGACTCTTCATATGGCAGCTGATGTGGCTTTCCATACTGACAACCGGTACAAACCGTGTTACTTCTCATTTCTATATTAAGAAGACCTTTCACCATCGATTTTTTCATCATTATTTGGAGTCTCTTATAGCTTATATGTCCCAAACGTATGTGCCGGAAATCCATTGTCTCATTCTTACTTGTTTTATCAACATATGCTAATTTTACTGATAAAATATAGATAGATGCCATATTTTCTCCTGCCATGATTGGTGTTCCAATTATCTTAATATTCTCGTACACTTTCACATTTTGTGGACCGAATAGCATGCAGTTTCCTGAGACTATTAGCTGTCACACGGATAACAGGTTCTTCTTTATTTCGTCCACATGCATGACATTCTAGAGTTGTACCTAGTGAGGACCGAGATGTGGTGCTAGTATCGCGTCTCCAACATGTTTGATTGGCAGCCTTGTGTTGTCAACTGTCACAACTATGCGACCACCATTATAAGTAGACATTTTGAGTAATTTCTTTTCATCACTTATCATGTGATTGGTAGTTCCCGAGTCTACGATCCACTTTTTATTGAAATCAATTACTCCGACTTAATAGCAAGTAAAGCAGTTATTTCTTTGGTAGTTGCACGATCCTTTACTTGTGGGGTTTCAAAATCGAACTCTGCTTCTTCGACGTTTAATGTTGAGAAGGATACGTAAATGTCCCATTCATTCTTGCTGTGGTCATCTTTACTGCTTGACATAGCCATATTTTCCTCAACCAACTTCTTTGAGAGTTTACAATCCTTGGCAAAGTGCCATCTTTTTCTACAATTGAAACACTTATAGTTATGGGAATGTCTATCTTCTCTTCCTTGACCTTCCCGAGCTCCCCTTGTTTGATAGCTTCATCTTGGTTGTTTCCTCGTTTTGTCATCTTCTCTTTTGTCAAGCTTTGAATTGTTTGACCTCCTCGAGCCTTCTTGGGATTTACCACTATACAACACCTTCTTTTCATTTTTTATTATCACGCTTGCTATTTATTTGGCGAGAGACTCTTGACCCACCGGCAAATTCTCCAATTCTTCTATAGAGGGTTATGTTGCCCAACCTTGTATAGCTATTGTATAATTTCTAAACTCGGGTCTTAACCCATGTATAATAATTCTCCTTATCCTAAACTCTATAATTTTAGAGTTTGGATTTAATTCAGAAATTTCTTGACCAAGAGATTTTATTTTTGTGAAATAATCTCTTATTGTCAAGTTTTCTTAGGTTAACGACATTAACTCATTTTCTAGAAGTTGGAGGTGCGAAACATTTTTTCTAGCAAAACGCTTGACAAATGTGTCCCATGCTTCTTTGGGTATCGCGTATTGCCTGATGTGTTCTATCATCTCATATTCAACTCATATTTGTATTGCAAACATAGTTTTGATAGTTTTCACCTTTCATTTCTAATAAGCCATGACATCTGTTGCTAGAGGTGGTATAGTGTCACCTCCAGTTACGTACTCCAACAAGTCTTGGATTCCTAAATAAAACTCCATACATGACTACCACATGCTATAGTTATGGTTATTTAATTTTTTAATCCAATTAACTGATGTGGAATCTACCATCGTGACTGCACAAATGAGGATTTATACAAACTTTAATAAATTAGGAATTCACAAAAACTATGTCCTGTAATAACAACCACCACAAATACGACGGTCCCAACCAACCTGAGGCTGATACCATTTGTTATAAATTATCTAAGTGGTAAGCTAAAAATAAAATAAAATTGAAATAATCATAATAATAACACCTAAGAAAAAACTTATAAATCAAATACCAATATTTCACAAAATAATTATACAATACAAATTTGAGATATTTAAAAATAACAATACACAAACAACAATCATTAAAGTTTGGAGGGTTTGGAGAGGAACCAAGCACTCACCTTACCTAGTGCAAGGCATGACCATGCCTATTTATAGACACATAATGTCCGTGGACTTTCTAAGCTAGAATAATACAAGATGTTTCTAGACAAAAACACAATGTGGGTTGTTAAATACCACACTTTCATAGACTATTGTAGTCATTGACTTTCATCATGGTGCTTTGTTCCCAAACAACTTCATCTTCCTAATCTTTGGTAGAATTCATGGCAGTTCATTTCACAAAATTCATTTGATTAATTAGTTATTAAGTATGTTTGTCCATCGAATTGTTCCAAAAACAAAAAATTAAATTCTGAGAACTTGGCTGGTAGAGTTGGATAGCTTTAGTACAGAACACTGAGGACTGAACAAAATGGTACAAGATGAAGGGGGGCCCATCAACAGCCCTACGAATTTTTCCTCCATTGCGGACAATATATCGTGTCAGACAAAGCATTTTGGATTGAACACTTGATTTGTGCTTGATCAAGACGTAAAAATTGGAAACAAGAGTGTGCTTATTATTGAGATTCTGTTTGCCATCAAAAGAGGTTCAATGATGCAAAAAAAATAGCAGAAAAAAAAAATATATATATATATATATATATGAATTGATTGGTTGTTTTGTTGGTTATCAGTTTTGAATTTTGATTCAAGTGCATCTATACATACATACATACATACATATATATATAGTAGAATTATTTATTTATATTTGTTATTGCTTTAAGGTTTTTTCCCATTTGGGCATTGGTATCGAGCACATAAGATGCAAAGCGAAAACACAAATGGGGATAATGTCACATTGTGTGCAGTTATGTTAGCTTGTCACTTTTGAACTTTTTCTTATTTTATGAAGGAGAGAGATGGAGGAGGGATAGAGGAGAGAGATAGCCAAGAAGAGGAGAGGTGGAGGTTGAGCTCCAATGGAGCGAAAGAGTTTGAGGTAGATGATTTTGTTGAGAGAGAAAACACCCCCAGAATAACAACGACCCAATAAAATGAACAACTAATCGCCCATGATGACACACAAAACCCAAAGCTTTATCGATTCTTGAATGATCTTTATCAAAAATTGAAGATAGAACCCACGAAACCCATCACCTGGGGATTCTTTCTTCTTCCGGCACAAAAAAGTATATATATAAATGTTTGTTAAGTATTACCAAAATAAATAAATAAATAAATAAATAAATAAATAAATGTTTGTTAAGAAACCAAAAGATGTTAATATTTATTTACCCACGAAACTTATTTATTACTGCTTCCGTTTGATTTTATCTGACCTTTTTTAAAACTTGTTTTCTTCTGAATTATGAGATTTCCAAAAATTAAGAAAATATTTACTTGTTTTTTCGACTTTGCTCTTATATCTCCAATAAAACCAGTAATTATATAAAATACTTGAGGCCTACAATTAAAAAAATTCATTTTTATCATCTTTCTCTAATTGGCCATAATGTAAAATTAATCTATATTTTTATATGATTGAGATAATGTAAATGCTACTTTCACACTCCTACAAAAACTTCAACACTTAGTTTGATAATTTAGAAAAGAAAAAAAAAAATTTATTTTATTTAAAATTTTTAAGAAAGAAAAAAAATAATATAAAATTTATCTAAAATTAAATATTTTTTTATTATTATTTTTAAATAAATTTGATATATTACAAAGTTAATACAAGCTTTTTTTTCTCTTTTTTTTGTCATTTTTGGAAAAAAAAAAAAAATTCATATTTTTAAGAATGAAAAATTATATATATAGCGATTTTCTCCCTCCCGAATCTGTCTATCCATACATGGTGTAAATGACAGAATCTCTCCTCTCTGTCTCTCTGTCTCTCTCTCTCGAGTATCAAAAACCTTAAATGCTTGGGGAGGTTGAAGGAACAGGATTTCTTCTTGCCCGAGCAACACTAGCTCCTCATTTATCCGGTGATGCAAAGTTTTGACGCTACCGTGAATTGGATCATTGATCATGAGAACGGCCCAAACCTTGATTAGATGCACATAGCACTCAGTTTTCAGGGATTCTCAACTCTTCACCAAACCCATGTATAAACTTGATTTTCCTCACCATTTCAATTTCGTCAAATCCAAGACGACGAGGACGATTAACTCACAAAACCCAGTACGTCAAAAAATCAAAAAATCAACAAAATCTCAATTCGAGATAAGGAAAGGAAGAACAAAGAAATCGCAAAACTTGAAACTTCTGAAGATCATCGGAACAATCAAGTGACTCAACCGAAGAGATGAAAACTTAAGTACAATTGATGATTCTGATACCCCTAAGAAAGATTGAAAGAGAAGTTGAAACCCTAACCATATACTCTTTCGAGATTCCCAATTCAAATTGAAGCGATTGATATGTAAAAAATAGATGAAGATACCTAAGGTGGGTTTTGTACGGTTTCCTCTCTCTCTAGCAAAAAAACAATTGGGGTTGAGGCAATAATTATTATTATTATTTTTTAAATTAAGCAGAGTATAGATTAACCCAAGAAGAGGAGGCGATAAGTAATACAAAAACAGAGATGGGCTCCCTGGGTTTATCGAGAGAGAGAGGATTTCGCGTTGAGTTTAGGGATGGGGGGAGCGATTTGGTAATTGCCTTATAATTTGATAAAGGAATACTTATTACTTTTTATATATATATATATATATATATATATATAAGTTAAAAGCACATGCATTTAAGGAACAGTACACTGATTTTTTTTTTTTTTTTCCGTCGACAACAATCGCTAACAAGTGACTACTCCAAAAGTTCTTTTTTTTTTTTTTTTTAGTAATTTCGAAATTGTTGTTATCGATTTTCAAGTTGAGTTGTATTTTAGCGTAAAATTTATAATTTTAGATATGTATACTTTTATAAATATCTTAAAAAGTTTGGAAATTTATATTATGGTCTAATTTGGTATTACATCAACAATCCTTTAGATCAATTGCACCATTAGAAGGAACAGTCAATTACCGCCTTTCGAATTTTCAAAATTATTGTGTTAATTTTCCATGAAAAACGTTATCCCCCCCCCCCGGTTAGGGTTGTTGGCATGAAAAAAATGCTTTTGCGTATACCGCTGATGGAGAAGATAATGACTTTGCTGAATCGAACGAAAAAACTAGTTATTGAGTGATTTTGATCGATGTGACATGCAAAAAATTACCGGATAGTATTCCGGTGGAGGAGATTCTGACACTCAAGTCAGAAGAGGGTTTTTGAAAGAACAGAAATAGACTGAAAGAGAGTTTCTAATGCCTTTGTGTGCTATATTTGAGTTGAGAATATGTACCTGGGTGGTAGCCTTACGATGTATATATAGGTCACCTGCGTGAGTCTAATATGTCTCCGAGGTGTTGAAATCCTAATTTTATTATAGAAATGTCTCGAGATCACGGACTCTTAGTGAAAGATTCCTAGGTGATTCAAAATCCTACTAATCGGAAAAATCTAGACTGTCAAGCGATTACCTTCATTATCAATGAGATTTCCTTTCAATTAAGAGGTTTTGCTTCAGTAACTTAAGGAAAGATGGATATTACTACGGGTTGACTAAATACTGAGCACCAAGGAGATCATGGGGACCGATCAACCTGCTACCAAGAAGGATAAGGTCGACGAATACTGAGAGAGTGAGTCGTGTCTACTCGTCTGGGAGATCTATCCCATATAGACAACACGTTTTGGCACGTTCCAGCACTTTTTATTTGTTGGACTATGGGCTTAGAGGGTTTCAAACTGTATGATGATGGGCTTTTGGGTCATGTTCCATCACTTCTCCTTGACTTCTGATGTCGTTTCGTAAGGAGAGCTTCAAGAGTAGCATTAAATGGATGGGAATTCAAAGAGATATTAGTGCAGGGTATTAAATACAGCAGGTACTATTTTGGTTCTCACGAATTGTCTCCAATATGTTTTGTAAGATGTAGTGTTTGGTTGGGCTTGCACACTTTTGTGATTGTTTTTGACAGTTAACTTTTGCACAAAGAGGCAATCCACAAGCCAGGTTCTTTGAAATTTGCAAGCAATACTCAGAGAAGAAATAGATTGGAAATGGCTACGGGCTCATCATCATGCATTCATCGGGGGATCGTCGACATTAGAAATACCGTGATATAGGACGAATTGCACGGCATCCAGAATGACATGTTGTTAGGGGACAATTATGTCATTTGGTTGGCTAGTGATAAGGATAGGGCTAATAAGGCATTGAAGGGCTACGTTCCTATATACAAACAGTGTGTCAACTATGGCTTGGAGGTGCCGTCTACGGGCTCTATTGCCCAGGTTTTGCTCTGTTAGAACATTTTTTCGACGATATTGATTCGCAGTGCTTGGCTCTTGGTGGTGGTTGTAATGTCATTAATGAGTTTTTGTTGCCTCTATTTCAACTTTGAAATCTTGGTTTCAGTGTTTTCTCTCAAGAGGTGTGCTTGTGGTGGCCCCATAGAAGGGTGGTTTTACCTTCAGACTAGACCATAATCTAATTGGAAGTTCTTGTACAAGGAGACCATCGACAAGAGTTGGATGTACAAGTAGTGTTTTGTAAAGTTCTTGAACAAGGATCCGATGCCCTCTTGGGTTTAAGGCCCCTCATCCTTCTCGTCATTCTTGATTCATCCATTCGGTCGGTGGTTATTGTATGGCCAAAGGTCGACACATTTGGATTGAGGCTCTTTTGGATAACGAAATGTTAGTGCTAGCGGGTTTGCTGTTAGGTGAGAAGAGGAAGATCGAGAACTCCTCTTAGTGGAGAAAAAAAGGAGCTTGTAGATATTCTCGCTTCTCTGGAGGAGGAAGACCTCGAGGAAATAACAATTGACAGGTCGATGAGGCTTGGGTGGAAGCGGGAGGTGACTGAAGCGGAGACCGAAACGGAGAGCACATTTGGTACGGGTGTTGATGCCATCTCTATCTCGTCTCTAGTGCAAAAGAAGAGAAAAGTTCAACTATTGAACTCATCGGGTGAGGTTGTGAGAGAGTAGGGGAGATGGCTCTCTAGGTGCGCCAAGGGCCGTGGAGGCCGAAGATCACACGTCTGAGGTTTGAGGAGCCGCGGAGGCTCAGGGAGAGCGATCAGAAAGTGCTGAGGCAGTCAATGTAGGGGTTGAAGAGGGAGAAGAAGGAGAAGAGGAGGAGGACAAGGGTTGTGCTCCTGAGGCACCCGAGGGAGTGTGGCACATCCTCGAGGATCTCGAAGGTGTTTGTCTTGGGTTGGCTAAGGAGCCCAATGCAGAGCTGTCTTTCACTGCTCCTTTAACGTCAAGGAAGAGCAAGCAAAGGGTGTTCAGGGGGACTACTCTTCCCCCGGTCATTCTTGTCTGGTCTTATGACAGCCGTAAGGGATAAAGAGAGAGAGACACTATAGCGACCAGTGTTGGTGATCATCGCTACAGCTACATCGATAGTTGTAAAGCTAGACAAATAACTGATAGGGTGGACTTCTATCGCTCCGAGCTGGAGCTAAACAAACTTTCTCTCAAGTAAGGTGACGAAGCTATCATGTCCTCAGAGCTTACAGTAAGGTTGCATTAGAAGGTAATTCGTTTGTATTTTCATTTTTCACATATGACCTTTTTGTTTCTTGTAGACCATCATTTTGGTAGAGTTCCAAAGGCTAAGATGGAGCAGATGGTTGACCATTTAAAGCACCGAGCCGACCAAATAGGTGTTGAGGTCTCTCGACTGCAAGAGGCTTTTTCGCAGAAGGAGAGGGAGATCAAGGAGGAGAGAGATCCTTGGCCACCTTGAATGCCCAAAACGAGGAGGTAGAGCATTTGAAGACCGAACTAAACATAGTGCTCCAGTGAGATGAGGCGGTCTCTAAGAGATGCAAGGAGCTAGAGACAGAGGTCAAGGTGCATGAGGCGTGGTTGCAGACTACAGTAAGGTTGGCCGAAACACGCAGGCAATCTGTTCAGGCTGCCGATCGAAAGATAATAGAGATGGGAGAAAATATTGTGAGGACTATCGATCAATGCAAGTGTACCCAGTGTCAATCGTCTGAGAAGCTGTAGTATGCTATTGAAGTCATCTGCCAAGCTAGGTTAATTGGTGCTATGCCTTCGGATGATGAGAACACCAGCTCTGAGGTGCTTGAACTCGCACTTGTTCCTGTGGGCTAGGTTCTTCCTGAAGCAGCAGATGAAGACGTTGTCTTCATTGTGTCTCAAGCTAACTTGGAGTCCAGAGCTGTTTCGTTTCCTACTCCCCCTTGATCCCAACCTCCATTTTTCCTCGGACTTAGTTTTTCTCTTGTTAACCATGAATTTTTCTCTAATTTTTCTTTGCTTTATGTCCTTTTCTTGAAAGAATTAATGAAAATTTTCGATAGTTTTACAGGCAAGCCATTGACTATGAGTAGGTGTTTAGATCTTTGTGTTGGTATTATGTTTCGTCGTGCTTGATAAAAAGAGTGGGTCGTCTACCTGTCGGTGAGATGCATTCCTCATCAACAGTATGTTCATATAATAAAGTGAGCCGTGTCTACCTGCGGGGGAGATATATTCCTTATTGATAGCACGTTTGTTCGATAGAGTGGGCTATGCTTACCCATCAAGAAGATACCTTCCTTACTGATGGCACGTTCATTTGATAGAGTGGGTCATGCCTATCTATCGGGAAGATGCATTCCTCCTTGATAGTACGTTCGTTCGATAAAGTGGGTCATGCTTATCTTTCGGGGAGATACGTCCCTTATTGACAGCATGTTCATTCGATAGAGTGGATTGTGCCTACTTATCAGGAAGATACATCCCTTATTGATGACACGTTCGTTCAATAGAGTGGACCGTGCTTATCCATCCAGAAGATACATCCCTTACTGACGACAGTTCGTTCAATAGGGTGGTCGTGCCTATCCATCGGGGAGATATATTCCTTGTTGATGGCATGTTCGTTCAAGAGAGAGGGAGTGTTTGGGATTTGACCATATGCACTTAGTGTGATCAGTTCATTGCAAGAGAATAGTAAAGCAAGTCATTACAAGTGAAGTAACCATAATGCAATCATCAAAACTAGAAGGCTAGGTGCCATAAGATATTCAACGGGTAATCCTATGGAAGTAAACATAATAGGGAGAGGTTCGAGATTATTTGGGGGAAGAGCCGGGAAATCCGGATCACAAGATAGCTTCTAAATACCAATGGGTGTCCTAAATTTAACTTTCATATGTTTAGTGCTCGGTAGTGTCTCCAGAGCATTCAATATAGGTCGACCTAAGATGACATTATATAGTGAAGGTAATTTGACCACGCTAAACGTTGTTGTAGCCGTTGCAAGATTGGGCGGAATCTCAAGGGTGATTGGGAGTGAAATAGTGCTTTCAGGATATATCTATTCGCCTGAGAGTCCCTTGATCAGTCTGACATGAGGTTGTAGGTAAGCTGGGATGAAGCCCATCTGCTAAAAGCATTCTAGTGGAGGAGGTTACATCTAGCCCCTGATCCATGAAGATTTTCCTCACTTTGTGTTGTTTGATCTTTACAGTGATGACGAGAGAATTATGTCTATTCGTATCGACTCCTATCAAGTCATTGTCGTTGAAACTGATCATTGGTCTTCTCTTCTTAGGTTGTTTCTTAGCACGGGTGGTTAGGACTTCTTTAGATGCGGAATCGGATGGCTCGGTTTTTTGAAAGATTAGGGCTACCAAGTGCCCCTTTTTATTCCCTTGCTTGTATTCTTAGTTGCCCTGGTGTAGCACCGTTAGGATGTGAGTTGGGAGGTACAGCTCCAAGAGATTGTATTCGTTCCGCATTTTGAGAATTAACCCATCTGGTCGGTTACGGGTGCCTCTTAGGGCCTGTTGGTCATCTTGCTCATTCTCACACCTCGCAACGTATGGGCCTTGAGGAGGGAGACCCTCTCTTTCTATACTTATAAACCTTTGGGGCCGATCGATTCGAATGAGAAACTCGAGTTCATCTTTTAGCTTCCGCATTCATCCATCAGATGACCATATTCTCGATGGAAATGGCTGAACCAAGTTTTGTCCTTCTTGAAGTCATCTTCTATGAAGCGAGGAGACCACCTGACATAAGGTTTGTTCCTGATTTGGAGCAGAACTTGGCTTGGTGTTTTATTCAAGGGTTTGTAACTAGTGAACCTCCATTACTGTGGTCTTTGTTGGCCTCTTTTAGGTGAGGGTTGTCGGGATGATTGGCTACGTTTGTTCCGACTTGGTTGGTTTTGTTGTTTGTCGAATGCCTCGGTATCCTCTGTGGCAATGTATTTCTCCGCACTAGTATAGAATTCCTGAATAGTGGATATGGGGTTCTTTGTTATGGATGTTTTCATCCCTCACGGCCGTAATCCAGTTAATAGTGTTGCTAATGCAATAAAGTGGTCTAAATCCGAGATCTTCATCATTTTAGTTTTAAACTTGTTAAGAAAATCTTTCAGCAGCTCGTCGTCTCTAGACTTCCTTTTAGCCCCTCTACTGATCACAGAGTGGGTCTCGAACTTTGCTGAAGTTGAGAGAAACTTTTAATACTAAACGGAGAGAGCGAATTGACCCATATTAGTACGTTACCTTTCAACATCGTAGGGAAGTATTTACACATGACCGCGTCTAAAATGTCTCTCAAGATTATCACAATCACGAAATAAGTCACATGGTCCCAGGTGTCGGTGGTACCATCGTATCTCTCCTCAAGAGGGAGGAGCATGTTATGATACATCGATTCTATGGAGACCTTGGAGTCAAATGGTGAGAGACTGGTAGCGTGCTAAGTGAGTTTGTCTCTTCTTGAGTTAGCACGTCTCAATTCATTTTCTATGAGTTCTTTGACCTATTTTCTTACAACATTAGGGTCGTGTCTGGAAGTTACCAAAGGTTCCCAGTGTGCTCTAGGTAGGAGCCTTCACAAACATATGTGGCCCAACCTGTGGGAAGAGAATTGTGCCTCCGTTCAGAGGACACGACTAAGCTCGTCCAACTGTTTGCTCATACCTTGCAACTTGTATTTGATTCTTGCTATCTTAGGTCAAGTGGCCCTTTCTGGAGAGGCTGGAGCAGGGGGTGGAATCGGTTGATCCTGTTATATGACCAGTGGGTTTCAGGCTAGTCGACAGTGGCAGGAATTTCAGCATGATTGTTTGGCACCGCAAGTTGGATAGTGTCAGTTAGGGTGGCCATGCTTCCTTCTATCATGGTTGCGGCTTTGGACGTGGTTCTAGTCCTTCTATTTGGAGGCATGATTTTCGACAGTATGGAGTGCAAAATGAGTTTCTTTTTTGTTTGTTTTCTATGGACGACGTTAATTTGTTGGAAGTGGTTTTACTCCATAGATAATGACTCTGTTGATTTGAATGGGAAGACTAGCTATTGAGTAATTTTGATTGAACCGCCAAAGGGTACTTTGGTAAGGGAGACTCTGACGCTTAAGTTAGAGAGTGATTGTCGAAAGAATAGAAATAGACTGAAAGAGAGATTCATAATGTCTTTCTGTGCTATGTTTGAAACTATATATATATATATATATATATATATATATATATATATATATATATATATATATATATATAGGTCACTTGCGTGAGTCTCATGTGTCTCCAAGGTGTTGAAACCCCAGTTTTATTATGGAAGTGTCCCGAGATCAACGGCTCTTAGTAAAAGATTATTAGGTGATTCAGAATCCTACAAATTGGGAAAGTCTAGAATGTCAAGGGATTACCTTTCTTGTCAATGAAATTGCCTTCCAATTGTGAGATGTTGCTTTCATGACTTAAGGAAAGATTGACATTATTGTGGGTTGACTAAATACTAAGCATCGAGGAGATAACGGGGATCGATGAGCCCGCTACCGAGAAGGATAAGGTTGACGAGTATCGAGAGAGTGGGCTGTGCCTGCTCGTCTATAAAATCTATCTCATATCCCATATAGACGACACGTTTCGATGCATTCTGGTGCATTTTATTTGTTGGACTATGGACTCAGAGGATTTCAAACTATATGATGAAGGGCTTTTGAGCCATGCCCCATCAACCAAATACCTAGTAAGATGTACCTAGAAAAGAAAAAGAAATATTTGTCCGTAATTATAATATAAATGGAGAGAAAATTGGAGAAAACTACACTTAAAACCATTTGATTGTCGTGAACCCACAACTTCGTGACAAATTGCTGATTGAGAAAGGAGCTCATGACACTTATCATACAGCGTTGGAACATCAATTACCTGCATCCATGTTTTTTCCTCTAACCCTCGCAAGTAAGCCGTCCTTCATTCGAAGAGTCAAGGACAGCAAATGCTGAGGACACATATCTTTATTCACCAGTTCAATTTCAAAACTCTCCATCACAGAAGCAGCGATAGCCTTCATCTGAATATAAGCCATATCTTTCCCGAGACACATTCTAGGCCCAGCATGGAAAACAGGATACTTGAACGGACTCTCTTGCTTAAACTCTCCATTTTGAAGCCATCGCTCTGGGCGGAACTCCCAACAATCATTTCCCCATATGCTCTCCATCCTTCCCATTGCATAGGTTTGACAAACCACAGTCCAACCCTTTTCAACAAAAGTGCCATCTGGAAAAACATCGTCATTGAGGCAAGCTTTGGTGTCAACAGGCACTGGTGGGTACAATCGCATTGCCTCAGAGATCGCGGCATGGAGGTAATGCATTTCCCGAAGCTCATCAAAGCCGCACAAATCTCCAATCTTCTTGTTGCTGTGGAAACGGATTTCTTCGAGCTCTTTTTGTATGCTTTGTTTTACTTCCGGACGTGATGATAGGAGCCAGAAAAACCAAGTCAAAGCTGAAGAAGTTGTGTCTCTTCCTGCTAATATAAAGCTTACACAAATATCCCTTAGGAATCCAATTGAATTATTTTCATGACACCCTGCAATAAATCGCGATAACAGATCTTCCTTTTTCTTATCATCATCATCATCTTCTTCTTCTTCCATTCTTGACCGCACGATTTGTTCAGCAAAATCATGCACTATTCTGCTTGCTTTTCGCAAAGTCCTCTCTGATCCAATGTCCAGAAACTTCTTAGCTTTCCACAGAAACCGAAATGCACACAAGAATCTCCCACAGCTAAGCGTTGCCGCCTCTTCAAACACCTGCATGAACTCAGAACCAGTGGAGCTTTGACCACCAAGACACCCCGGATCTACATTGAAAGCCAATTTGCATACGTTGTCAAAGGCAAAACGCTCCAACAAATCCTGTAAATCCAATATACTTTGAGTTTCTGATGCACTTTTCAGCAAAGGCAATAATCTTGTTTTGATCTCGTAAGTAACATTTTCAACGATAAAATTTCGGAGAGATTTGGTGTTAAACTCATAGCTTGCAGTCTTGCGTTGGAATTTCCATAGCTCCCCATCAGAGTTGAAGATACCGCGGCCAAGAAAGTCTTCAAGGCAGGAGATGAATTCATGTCCTTTAGGGTAGTTTTCGAAGTTGGTTTTGAGCATGTGTTCGACATTTAATGGATTTGCAGTGATGACTCCGTTGATTTTACCAGGCCGGCGGAAGACTGCAGTGTTGGTGGGGCATCGGCTGAGGATATCTGTAGTCCATTCCAAAAATCTATGGCGATTTAAGAGGAATTCGGGGAGCGTTCCTAGTAGAGGATAGATTTTGAAGCCTCTGTTCGACGTGGTTTTGTTCTGGAATCGGTAAAAGTAGAGATAGAGTGAAAGAAGCAAGAATAAGATCAAGAATAAGAGAGAGAAGAGATCCATTGTGGGGAGAGAGAGAGAGAGAGAGAGAGGATAGGATGTAAAGCTTTAGTCGAGGACCATTTTTTCTTCCTTTTTCTTTTGTGTGGCTATCGAAGATTGGATTTGAGAAAAGAAGGGTGTGAGTAGATTTGGAATTTTGTTTCTCCTCAAATTTGAGAGAGAAATATCATTTGTCAAAACTTCACGATATGTAATCCTATATGCAATCATACATCAATAATTAATCCTGGTTTTTCACAGTGATGGGTGTCACGGCTCACGGTGATGTAGGTCGTCCTTAGGTTGATGTGATAAGAGGGCTAGCAATTGGTAATCCTAAATTTAGTGAAAAGAGGTAATTTTTTTCCTTTTTTTTTGGGCTTTTGAGAGGACAAAATCCTAGGCAAGGATGAGGCGGATAGTATCCTTGGGGAGGGGAGAGGGGTTTCAAACCGTCGCCCTTGGGCACGGCAGCTAGAGGGTTTAGATAATTCTAAATTTGGGGTAAGATGATCTAGCAACGCAGCTAAAGGCCTGAGGGGGGAAAAATATTTGATAATAGATTTCAGAAATCTATGTTTTCATTTGACTTTCAAAAATCTAATAATTTAAGGGTTTCATTACTAAATTTCATTCTCATTCCATTAATTTAAATAAATTACATAAATTTTAATCTGGTATGAATTCATTTTAACCAAACATCCTCTTAATTCCATTAGGACCACAACTAGAGTTTGGTTAGGTAAAGTCAAGTTAGAGATATTTAAGCTCTCTTTTATGATTAATCTTGCTTTGGTGTGACTTCAACCTTTGATTGTGTGTTCCTTATAATCTTTTTTTTAATAATGAATATAATCTTTTTTTGTTATTGAATAAATCATTTTTGCAAAACAAAAATATAAAAGGTTGTCAAATATGTCACAAAATGCTTTTAATGCTTGCACTGTGTCGGGGCATCTACACTAAATTTAATAAGTTGTTGCGCCTCAATTTTTAGGAGTTTTACCCCATGCATGGTTTAATTTGGTAAAGCCATCTGGTCGATTTGCTTTTCATTTTTGTTATATTTTGCTCTTAGAAAATGTTTGGACGGATGATGAAACCTTGTACAAATCTGGGAAAGGTGACAGCGAGGGAGTTCATGAAGCTGTTGTAATAATGTAGAAAATTGAGAAAATGGTCTAGTTTGAATAATCTTACTACGATTAAACATTTTAATTTCTCCAGCTGGGGGAGAAAGAGACAAGGATACTGATATTGAACTTGAACCATCCGCAACCTTCAGGAGCTTTGCCAAGACCCAACTCACCAGTGAAGTTGTAATGTCGTTCGCTTGCCAAATTTACTCGATCATCATGTTTTGGAGAGCTAAAAACCAGAAGAATGCATACAAACACTACTTACACAAAGACAGTTCTACATTATTTGAGTACAATGATTGCTTTTTCCTGTGGATGTCGTTATCAAAAGCTAGGGCCGTGACCAATTTACTAATGACACCCATGTCCCACCATGTCTCTTTAAAATTACCATGCTTGATCTATCTAGAAAGGACTAAATACTAAAATTTGAATCAAAGTATAAAAAAAAAAAAAAATTGGAAAGAAAAAAAGTACCAGTCCCAAATATTGCTTAATGTCACAAAAAAAAAACAAGAATTTAGCGACGATTTTTTACCCAAATTCAAACTTGGGTTCAAGAAGTTATGTGAAACGCTCTTAACCACTATATCAATTAACTTATCTAATATATATATATTTTTTTACTTCTATACCTTTTTTTCTAACTCTCACCATTAAAAATATAATTCCCTAATATAACAAAAATACAAAATACAAAATTATATTTAATAAAAAAAAATATATTTAATATAATTACAAAATTATCTTTTAAAAAATCATAAAATTATATTTAAAAAATATAAAATTATATTTAATAAAAATTAATACCATAATTTAATTAAAATATATATTATAAATATATATTTAATAAAAATATAAAATTATATTTAATAAAAATATAAATTATATTTAGCGACGAATTTAGCGACGGAAACCCTTTTCGTCGCTAAATTTCGTACTTAATTTTTTTATTTGTAGAATCCGTACCCTAGTCACCGATCGCCTCAGCCCACTGCTTGTCCACCCATGCCTACACCCTGCCAGCCCTTGCCGACCTGCGCATGACCACCTTTTGCTGTTTTATTTTTTTTTTATAGAAAATGCGCTTTTTATCTAGATTCGAATCTTGGTTTAAACAATTATGTGAAATGCTCTTAATCAATATATATATTTTTTTTTTTACTTCTATACTTTTATTCTAACTTTTACTATTAAAAATATAATTCCCTAATCTAACAAAAATATAAAATACAAAATTATATTTAATAAAAATACAAAATTATATTTAAAAAATCATAAAATTATATTTAAAAAATCATAAAATTATATTTAATAAAAATCAATACCCTAATTTAATAAAAATATAAATTACAAATATTTATTTAATAAAAATTTAAAATTATATTTAACGACGAATTTAGCGACGGAAAATAAAATTCATGGCTAAATTTAGCAACGAATTTTTTTTCGTCGCTAAATTTAGTGACGGATTTTATTTTCATCGTTAATTAGTGATGAATTTTATTTTTCGTCGTGAATTAGCGATGGATTTTTTTTCCGTCGCTAATTAGCGACGGATTTTAATTTCTGTCGCGAAATTTAGCGATGTATTTGTTTTTTGAAGCTAAATTTAGCGATGGATTATATTTCCGTCGCTAATTAGCAATGGAAATATAATCCGTGGCTAAATTTAATAACGAAAAAAATTTCGTTGCTAAATTTAGCGACGAAAAATAAATCTATCGCTAATTAGCGACGAGATTTGATTTTTGTTGCTAAATAACGACAAATTTTTTCCGTCGTTAAAAACGTGTTTTTTTTGTAGTGTGTGCAATATATACCATTAACTTCTTTTTTCTTCCAATTTGCATCACAATGCTATTCAAAATATGCAACGACCAATCAAAACTATGCACCCTTAATTATGTGAAAATATGCAATGTGCGCCTTATATTAGTTAATATTTTTTTTTTCTTCTTTTTGCATACCTTCCAGAGGTGGGCAACGCGCATCAAGATTTGTATGGAAAATTCCAAATAGTGATAATTTAGGGTGGATATTGTGCTCTTTCGATAATAGTTAATAGCTTGGGCTAAACTTTCCGTCTTTTTGCATGAAACTCTACTTGTTTCCCACACGAACGAGGCATTACCTTCAGCTTGGAAAGAGGATTTGTTCATTATCCATTTTGCCCGTTTGCATTTTTGTTTTTGTCTTTTTCTATTAAATAATGATGGAAATCTCAACTCATATCCTTTGATTCATAACCATTAAACCATTAACATGCGCAATGACCATAAACCAAATCTAACTAAGCACACAATGGACAACATGCAAGGAAAAGTATGCAATGACCGTCAAGAGTTTGAATATCCTGCTGGAGGGAGATAAGGTGGGCCTGGGGTCCTTCAGAGAGGTGGTGGGCTGAGGCACTGTAGACCTGGGATGGTGGATAATGGATATGTAGTTGTTCTGTCCGGCTGCTGTGCTGTTTGTTTTTTTCCCTTTATCACAAAAAAAAAAAAGGAATGCATTTCAGGGATGACAATTTTACCCTCAACCCAATGAGCTTACCCATCCTGCCCCTAAGAATTCAGGTTGAGGAGGGGAGCCCATACAAGCGAGCATGGTAATTTTATTAAAGCTCGCATCAGGTTCGAGGCGTGCTGCTGCTATTTTGTCGAAGCCTGCTCGCCCCGATTACATTTATCTATTAACTTATTTAGGTTTTCTCGGGGCTCGCTTGCGGAAGGAAGAAGAGGTAGGCTAGTGCTGTCCACCTCACCAACCACCAACAATTTCGATCCTCAATAACACCCGCGAAGCATTCTGATAAATAATTCAACGACCACCTTGGTAATCTTCCCACGATTTTGCCTCAAAATGCTACCCAAAAATTAAGATTTTAAATGAGAAAATAGTGTTTTTTGAGGTATTAAATTATTTGAAATTATATTCTGATAAAAGAAAATAATTAGTATTTGAATGTTATGCTAAGTTTTTAATGGGACAGAACAGCAAGAATTTTTTCATAATTTTGCCTCAAAATGTTCTCAAGATTAAAATTCTATGTGAAATAAATTTATTAGGATTTTTAGTAGTCTTCCCAAAATTTTTCCACAAAATGTTACTTAAAATATAGATTTTTTAATATTATCACACATACACAGATTAAAATATCCGGTGAGGAAATTGTTAGCAAACATATTGTTGGGCTAAATTGAGAATTAAATATGTAGGATTAACAGTATCCGTTCAAGCCCTTCTGATGGCAGGCAACGCAAGAGAATCACCGCCAATTACATGTAGTTGTTCAAGAGAAAAAGTGGAGGTGGAGAATTCTAGCTTTGTACCTAGGGTTTTTTATTTTTAATTTTTAATTTTTAATTTTTGAAACCGTAATCCACGTTTTAATACGATGACGGTGTTAAAAAAATTAATGATTTTTTAGAATATTATAGGTTAAACTCAACCCAAAACAGTTTTAGGAGAATTTCAAAATTAATTTTTTTTTTTACTTTTTTAATATCAAAATTAGGTTTTTTTTCTCTCTCTCTTAACTTCTTAAAAAATGTGGAAAGAGAAGAAGGAAAGAGGTCCATGGCGCAGAGAGAGAGAGAGTGAGAGAGAGAGAGAGAGAGGATAAAATAAGGTGTTGGTTGTAAGTTTTCGTCTAGGGGTGCATCATGCATGTGTGATGTGTGAACAGATTTGGGTATCTGGATGAGTACATTTTCAAACCAATATATGTCCAAACGCATGGTTCCTACAAATAGGCATCCTAAAAATTTTTAAATGAGTTTTGTACCAAAGAGGTCAAATATTTAATTGACAATTCATGTCAATATATTTTGATGAATAATGGTCGATAGACTAAATAATTTTAAAATCAAATATCTCTAAGACAATATATATCTGTTAGATAATGTGACTCTATCACGTAGCGAAAAAATATAATAAAAATTTTTCGCAACCGTAGATAGTTGAGTTCGTAGTATATCTCAATCGGTGATACAAAAAATTTTAAAAATCGTAAATTTTGATCATGGACAACTCATAATCGGGATGATAATCACGAGAATTGAACTATCACCACAGCCCCACAACGTCTTAACCATTAACCCGCTGATTTTAGTGACGATAAAAAAATTCTCAATAATGAACTCACAAATCACTATCATTCTACTCAACAATAATATAATTTCTCTCTATAATAATCCTCTCAAAGGAATTTTTCTCTCATAACTTCTCAATATACTTAATTGGTTAATTCCCAATTGTGATTCAAATTACAACTCACGTAGGAGTTGTTAAGAGAGAAAATAAGGGGAGCGAGAATAATGGGTAATTACTCATTATCCCCTATTCAAATTTTAAATTATTTGTTTTTGGTAAAATTGTCTTTACGTTGGCATTTACCAATATCTCCCACTTGCACACGAAAACATTTTACTTCCGTCATCGGATCATAACTCATACAATCCATCACATTACTTTACTGGATTTTCATATAAGGTTGGACGTCGTGCGATTAGCGAGTACACCTGCAAACAAAAACCTTCTCGATACACTTGTCAGAATGATCGAGTAGTCACCATTAGTATAAAAAAAAAAACTCACTGTACCCCAAATCCAAAACTAATTATATCCATCAAACTACTTTCCTCATCGAAAGTAATCCCAAATAAGAATGCTCGACTATGTATTCACTATTATATTCAAATCTCGATATTGGTGAACATAAAAGATCGGTCGGTGAATACAATACAATAATTTAATGTCAATTGGTCTTCTTTTTTTCATATTTGAATCTATCGGTTTCAACTCAGATGCTTTCTTAGATCTGTCCCTCAAACCTCAATTTATCTTCCGGGGTATCAGTAAACAGATTAAAGTAACAAACATTGAATAACGGCCTCAAGAATCAACCGAAAGTAGTAAGGGTACAAAAAATCCCACCCAATGGATTTCGGATCTCACATGGTGGGGCTCGGAGATAAATTTCAAATTATTGTTTCAAGTAATATAGCTCACACTATCCCAAATTGTCTTATTACACGCGATATGAAACACGTGTCATAATGTTATTCCCCTATCTCTCAAAAAAGCACATGTCAGATTTTTCTAACACTATGTTGGTATGGGACTCGGTCTATATATAAGATTTTACCTGGAGATCTCAGAAAGAATACCTCAGAGATAATATCACAAATTGCAGGTGAGATCTGAGATCTCAAACCTGGCTACTTACAGGTAACATGGATGTGGGTACGTCCATGTCGGTCATATTGCATATGATCTCATCTTGAATACATATCAGGGCGACTTATACTCTAACACAGCTACTCTCAAAGTCTCTTATAATTAGAAACCATCTCATTCCCACTCACTCAGAGTTAGAGGTGGTCACTCGTGTGAATGATTCGATTTCGCCTGCCTGACATATCCATTATCATATCATAGAATATATATACGTGATAATAAAAGCAATTGCATTAAATAAAATATAACACAAACGTGACTGGATAATACACAATATTCACATATATATAGAAAAATCAATAAGTATCAATATCATCAATAAGTATAAACTGAGAAATGTCAAAAAATATACAAATCCAATGACTTTCTATGCCCTAAAAAGAAGTCTTTAGTGATGGGTTTGATGAATAGGTCAGTCACCATGCTTGTGTAGAAACGTACTTGATGGTCACTTCACCCTTTTCGGTGATGTCTCTCACGAAATAGTATTTGGTGTTGATATGTTTGGTCCTACTATGGAACTTAGGGTTTTGAGTGTAAGCGATAGCGGCTTGATTATCACGATAAATCATTACTGACTTCCCACTATCCGCTATAATCCCTAAGTCATCAAGTAGTCTCCGGAGTCAAAAACTCTCATGAACTGTAACTGATCAAACCATGAACTCAGTCTCCATCATAGATAGAACAACATAGGTTTGCTTCTTACTGCTTTAAGAGATGGCCCCGCTATTAAGTAAGAAAGCAAAATCTGATGTCGATTTACGCTTATCCAAATCGTCTCCCTAATCGGTGTCCGAATAACCCACAAGGCGCAAACCGCCTCCTCCGTAACACAAGAAGAAGTTTACAATTCCATTTAGATATCGAAAAATCCTTTTCACTGCTCTCTACTGACCCTTTTCAGGATTTGCCTGATATCTGCTCACTAGACCAACTGCATAACATATGTCCGGTCGAGTACACAATATTGTGTGTATTAGATTTCCCACTGTACTGGAGTAAGGTATTTTACTCATTTCTCTTACTTTTTCCTAAGTTTTAGGACATATTTCCAAACTCAAACCTTCACCTTTGGCGATCAGAGTATCTATGGGATTACAGTCACTCATCCCAAAGCGCTCGAAAATTTTCTTAATGTAGGACTCTTGAGAAAGATTCAACATTTTTCTCGAGCAATCCTTCTGGATCTGAACTCCTAAGATGAACTCAGTTTCACTCATGTATTTCATATCGAAATTGGATGACAACCATGCTTTAATGGTAATTAGATACTCAACGTTATTCCCGGCCAATATTATGTTATCCACATACAACGACAGGATCATACATATTAAGTCAAGAAATACTTTGTATATCGAATGAACTCTTAATATTTTATATTTTCTATTAGATTTTTTCATTTTAACTATATAAATATATATATATTTATATTTATATATATAAATATATATATATTTATGGTTATTATTGATTTTTATTGTTCTTTTAAGATTTGATTTCTGGTTTCAATTGTAGTTTTAAAAATAAAAATCAAAACCAAACACTGGCTTTTATGGTTCTCTTAATTTTCAAATCTCGGTTTTGGTTCTATTTTTAAAAAATAAGAATCAAAACTGAACTGCTCGTTTGGGGGTTTTAGTTCAAGAACCAGAGGAGACCCATTTTCATGATTCCTATTTTGATTCAATTTAAGCTCGGTTTTCGTTCTGAACCAGAACCTTTTACATCAACTCCCGATTGATAGAAATGGAAATAACCTTCTCCAAACAAATGTACTATGTATCAGAGTAACATTGATCTCGATCACCTTGCGCATGAATATGGCACATTTATTTCATTTTCCATTTTTTCTTTTCACTTTTCTATTTTTTCTCTCTCTCTTTCTCTCTTGTGTAAATCTTCCGGTTACAGTAAGCCACATACAATCCCTCATAAGAAATTTCTATAGAAACCCTCTATATTAATATCTACCCCTTTTGATAGGCTAGACCAAGTACAGAAGGGAAGAGAAAGGACGAGAAAAACATGGAGAGAGAAGAAAAAATGATGGGGCTGAAATCACCACTAATTCAAGTGTGTGGAGGAAATGTGAGTGAATCAAAAAAGAAGGCTAGCAAGGATGAGATTTTTGCAGAAGTGAAGAGGTTGTTGTCATTAGCAGGGCCTTTGGTGTCGGTGAATTTCTTGTTACAATGTATACAAGTGATATCATTGATGTTTGTCGGTCATCTTGGAGAGCTTCCTCTTGCTGGTGCTTCAATGGCTACTTCTTTTTGTTCAGGCACCGGTTTTAGCTTGTTGGTAACAAACTGGCTTCTTCTTTATTTGCTTTATTAATCCACCCATTGATTAATTAGCAATACTTTGATTATCGGAAACGCACTAGATTTTCTGCTCGAACATATGATTATTGTGAATCTCAACCTAGAATTGTTTGACTGCAGAGAAACTATGCCTTATTGTAAATTGTGTTTTTATGATTGTCCAAGAATCTGAATGCATATCTGGTAATACATAATAATGAAGACAGAAGAAGAAGCCAAGGAGAAAAAATCAACAGCGTTTGGAAAAATAAAGAAGTTCCTTAATCTGATCCCACCAAGACCGATAGAACAGAGCTTGGCTAATTCACATAAATTTCCATTAACTTGGAAAAGATTACTTGAAAAACTTTTTATCAAAAATTTTTGCACGTCATGCATTGTACTGCTGGTATGGTGTCTTCTGTCCAAATAATAGAAAATTAAATCATTGGTGCTACATATCCTAGATCAAACTCTCCATTAATTGTGAATGATGATTTGTCTGGTATGAAAATTATGTTTTTCTCCTGGCCATAGTAAATTTGTTGATTTATAAGTATGTACATATTTGCAATCTTTAAATTTTGATAGGTAAATTCC
Source organism: Dillenia turbinata (assembly GCA_037126225.1). Taxonomy (NCBI): domain Eukaryota; kingdom Viridiplantae; phylum Streptophyta; class Magnoliopsida; order Dilleniales; family Dilleniaceae; genus Dillenia; species Dillenia turbinata. The sequence goes on from JBAMMX010000004.1 coordinate 21,616,487, forward strand.
TTACTTGACATAGGTAATTTCTCTCTGAACAGATAGGTACATCAACTGCATTAGAGACATTATGCGGTCAGGCATATGGAGCTAAACAGTACCACATGCTTGGCCTACACATGCAAAGGGCAATGTTTGTTCTTCTATTAATCTGCTTACCTCTAGCCTTCATTTGGGCAAACACCTACAACATCCTCTCCTTCTTTGGACAAGATAAGGAGATAATGGCAGAGGCCGGACTATATTCCTGTTATATGATCCCCTCCGTTTTTGCTTTTGCTATACTTCTCTGTCTCTTCAAATTCCTTCAAGCCCAAAACAATGTTGTTCCAATGACGATTACAACCGCTTTCACAACACTGTTGAACTTCCCAATTTGCTGGGCTTTGGTCTTCAAATCCAGCCTTGGAAGTAAAGGCGCTGCCTTGGCAAGTGCAATTTCTTATTGGATTAATGTATTGATGTTAGCGGCATATGTGAAGTTCTCTCCAAGTTGCAACTTGACTTGGACTGGATTTTCCAAGGAGGCCTTTCAGGATGTTCCTAAATTCTTAAGAATTGGAATTCCTTCAGCCATTATGGTGTGGTACAGAAAATCATCAACCTCTTCTATTCCTCTTTTTCTTTCCGCTAAGTTTTCTTATCAAATTGTTGGCACTTTATCAGGTAATTGGTTCAATTTTCATGGTGCAGTTTGGAGATCTGGTCATACGAAATGATGGTTCTAGTTTCGGGTTTACTTCCAAATCCACAGCTGGAAGCATCAGTCTTGTCTATCAAGTGAATACATCCACTATTTAATATATTAGTTGATTACTATTGAATATCATTATTTTCAAAGTTATTTTGACTCTAAGTTTATTAAGTTGAAGATGACACAAATAGATGCATAAAAAGATGTGAGAGGAAAATTCTTTCAAGTCACAATGTGCCACTTCCAATATTAATTATGATGGGGCCTCGAGTAAAACATTCCCAGGGACATGATCACACACAATAGCTTCAAGGAGTTGTATCAACACTAACATTGCACTTGAACATTTTATATACGGCTAAAATTTTACTAACTAGTAATGTATGATAATATAAAACTTTCATAATTTTGTTATCTTTCTGTGTCGATCTCTAGCCTTTCATACCTACTAACATATTATATGCAATTTGTCAGTGTGAACACAAGTGCAATGATGTTCATGATTCCACTGGGACTAGGTGGTGCAGTAAGGTGAACCTAAAGCCAGCTTGAATTGTTGTGTCTTTCAATTCAGTTTTGCTGCTAGTGTTTCACAAACTTGGTGTTCTTTGTGCCATGTTGCTCCCCAGCACAAGAGTGTCAAATGAACTGGGTGCTGGAAGACCGCAAGAGGCCCGTTTATCCGTACGTGCTGTGCTTTTCATGGTTGGGATAGAAGCCACTTTTGCTGCTGCCATCATGATCTTGGGGAGAAATTTTTGGGGATACAGTTACAGCAAGGATGTTGAAATAGTGAAATATGTTGCGGAGATGATGTGGTTGCTGGCACTCACTCACTTTCTTGACTGTTTTCAGTCTGTGCTTTCGGGTATTTCTTTCCTTGTTTCCTTAAATTGAGTAATTTTGTTCTATCAATCTATCTATCAATCAAAATCCTATGAATGGAAAATTCCAGTAATTAGTAAGAAGGAAAATGAGAGGGAAAATGACAAGGGTTAAAATACAAATTTCTGGAGAAAACTAGGGAAAATTCTACAATGTATGTGTCGGTGTGTGTGTGCGCGCATGTGCGTGCACGCGTGTGTGCGCCTTGATTGGATTCATGGTCTACTGAACTGAACCTTGTGGTTGAATGAATTAGGTCTCATAGTCTCAACTAAGAATTATGGATCGAGTCCTATACTTTCATGTGACTATTGCACTTGCTCCACCATTCCTCAGCTGTGTGCATTGTGCATCCATAATTTTTTTTCAAATAGTCTAAGATGGATTTTGTCAGAAATATGTAATTTATATCATTTATTATAAATTTCACAAATAAATAATGCATATCGTAGATTTGTTGATAGTACTAGAAAATCACTACAAAAGACAGAAATCAAATAGAGACAATGTAATTACCCAACATAAGTTATTATAAATTCAATTACAAAATTGCAGTAAAAATACCAATTACATGCTAATTATTCACAGCCACAATTCTCTGTCTCTCCTTTTCTCTCTCACCTCTACCTCGCTCTCCCCCAATCGATTATTCCTTACAAGTTGACTCCCCTTTCTCTCTTCTCCACATCTAGCACAAATCACTTTATTTATTTCCTTCACAAATTCTAATCTCCTGTGTCCAAATCTTACATGCCCACATTCATAAGGGCTTCACATGTTTTATGCTATAGCCAACCTCGAAAATGACCTGCGAATGTGATTTATACAGGTGGTTGCAAAATGCTTTTAGTTAGAATAATAATTCAGGTTGTTGTTTTTTTAATGAAACTACTTGTTTCCCATGACACTTCATTACTTGTACTAATCAATTAACATTGTTAGGGGTCGCTCGTGGATGCGGAAGGCAAAAGATTGGTGCCTATGTCAATCTTGGAGCTTATTATCTTCTTGGCATACCATCTGCCTTGGTATTAGGTTTTGTTTTCCATTTCGGAGGAAAGGTAGCTTACAAATTTGGCTGTTCTTGTCACTTAATTATTTTCTAGAAATCATATATGTTCATAGGATGATGATGAATGATTCTATTTCTACTTGTAGGGACTCTGGACCGGAGCTATAGTGGCAGTATTTGTGCAAAGTGTGGCTCTATTAACCATAACTTGGCGCACAGATTGGGAAAAAGAGGTAATCTTTCAATAATATTAAATTTACTTACTGTAGAAAGTGTTGGTTGGTTCTAAGGTTTTCCCTTGTTGAATCCTAATCGATTTTCTGCTGAATTATTGATGTTATGTTTCCTCTGTTAGGCCAAAAGGGCTACTGACGGTGTTTATGCACAAAAGGTCCTCAAAGATGGAGCAGAAGTATAATTTTTATTGACAGAGAAGGTCCTCAAAGATGGAGCAAAAGTATAATTTTTAGTGACAGAGAAGAACATTTAATGCTGTTCTCTCATGTGCACATCTTGTGTGCGAGAGCGTGCGGATTTTGAGGAAGATGTAATTGAAAGGTTATTAATTTATGTGATAGCAATAGTAAACCCAAACAAGTTATAGTGAAAATTAGCTCCAAATACTCTTGGATAATTCGGTTCAATTTATTTTTATTTTGTTTGAATTTTTAATAAACAAGAACCATGCGGGAAATCTTGTTGCAAGGAAAGAAAATAACATAGAAGAGATAGAAGGAAAACAATAAAGTTTGAAAAAAAAAATCTAAAACTCTCAAAAGAGAAATATCACTTTTAAAAAAATTTTATTAATTATAAATGTCAAAATAATGAAACATTATAAATATTTATAGGAAATGTAAATCTCATAAATTAGAAAATTATAAAAATTAGAAAATTAAAGAAATTAAGAAACTTTAAATATTAAAAAATTATAAAAATTAAAAACTAATTAAATTAACAGATCCTTTTTTTTTTTTTTAAATCATCCAAATAATTATTAAAAATTTGTTTCGGGAAAAGAGTGCGATCGGACATTAGTTTTAATTCCGAGTGTAGCAATCTCTCTCTCTCTCTCTCTCTCTCACAGTTGATTATATTGGCATGCACACAATCACTCTCTCAATTGCAAAACACGCACGCGCGCGCACGCACACTCTCTTTCTCTCTCTCTTTAAAGTTTTGCATAGGCTATGGATCGATAGAGATTGTGAAAAAAAAAAAAAAAAAAGGTGGTCGGACTGTTAGGCAACATCATCAATGCAAATATGTACTAAAACATATGCATTGGAAACTTTTTGATTAGTAGATGTTGTAAAGTAAAAACCGTTATCATGATTAGACTCCTCTCCTGAATCAAAATATCACTTTTAAAACTGTTATTTCCTTTCTAAAGATTTTGATATAATGAGCTGATGGTGGTCACTTTTTATAAATTGTTCAAATAATACTTCTACGACATGGTGAAACATTTTAGGTACCAAAATGCCCTACGTGTACGTGGTAACTGCCCCAGAAAATTTTTAATGCTTATAGCTGCTTAATTTCATTAAACACAACACGTTTATGTCACCAAATCAAGGAGTCCCAAGTCACATTTTTATCATCAGTGGGAATTCCTTCTTAGTAGCTGTTACCTTAATTCACTCCCCCAAACTAGCTAGAAACCAATCAGAGATATTGATCTGCAAGAATCTAGCATCATAACAATAAATAAGAAATAATAGTCATTGCTCCTTTTCATCATAAGATTTGTATGCATCGGAGTTCTAAATATATTACAAGCAATTTTCTACCATTTGCTGACTTGATGTCCGCTACCAGTTCTGTAAATATCGGATTGTAGAATAACGTATATTAGGGTTAGGGGGCTTTGAACTTTTCACATCTAAGATTTTCCACATTAGGAGATGAAGATACCCTCACTAGGCCTATTTACAGATTGTTCTTTTCCCGTTTTCACCCATTCCTCTTAGAAATAACAAGAATCCATGCAGAAAGGTCTTTAATTTATAGAAACAAAAACTATGGGTTGCATGTTTAATGTTACAGAAAATGTTCACTATAAAAAAAAAAAAAGGTAGTGATCATAGAAAGAACATATTTATTCATAAACACATTATTATCAACACAAATTTACATAACCCAGCTACCACATTTCTTCTGGTTTTCCATCTTATGATGATGACAAATGAACTTGGAATCATCAATCAACCCGTGTTTCCAAAACCCTACATATTATAACCTAATATATAATCCTGAAAAATTCCCTCAGATTGGAGAAGAGAAGTTGAATCCCAAGAGTTTGATGATGCTGATTTTGCATCAACATCATTAGTCCACCAAATTGAGCTTTCCTTGGAAGATGCACCAACTTCCTTGAAATAATCAAATTCGGCCATCTGAACTTGGTGATTCTTTGGTGCAACAACAACTGCTTTGCTACTGATCAACTCATCAAGTTGAGCTTGGAAGGTTGTGGAATCGCTGTTTCCCGCACTGCTTTGATGCATAACATCCATGTTTGACATGAATGCAGCAGAATCAACTAAGTTGAGAGAATTAAAGGCAATTGAGCTATCTGAGGAAGATATACCATTGAACGATGAATTATCCATTTCATCATCCTTGCTGTTTCTGTTGTAGAGATTACTCATCCGTGGATACAAGTCTTGTTGTTGAAGCCTAACAGAATTAGCATGTGGTTCGTTATTCGTTGGTGCATGATTTTGCATCATCAAAGTAGGGTTTAGGGTTTGATCATTGTTGTTCAAGAATTGGAGGGTCTGGATCATCTTTTCTTGAAGTGGATGCAACTTGTTTGGCCAAAGTGTGGGGTAGTTGTAGAACGAAGTAAAAGGGTTTTGGAGGGTTTGCAGTTGCATGTGAAGTTGAAGTCGTTCTAGGGCTGAGTTGCTTAGGGTTTGTGGATATGAGTTCTCTTCCATGGAATTCATATGATGATCTTTTGTTGGATCAACCTGACCAGAAGCTGATAGCCGATTGCTATTATTGTTTGATTGCTTTCGCCTTCCTAGCAATTTCTTCTTGAGCCTTGTGTTCCAGTAGTTTTTTATGTCATTGTCTGTCCTTCCAGGCAATTGAGCAGCTATTATAGACCACCTAAAAAATATTGTAAAAGAGGGTTTGATCAGCTTTGAACATGTAAGCAGCATGGACAAAGACAAATAAAAAGGACAAGTTATTAGTTGAAACGAAAATAGAGAGGGATATAGAATCAAACCTGCTGCCAATACTGATGTAGAGGCTGCAGATGATGTTGTCTTCTTCTTCAGAGAATCCACCATGCTTGATGTTGGGTCTTAAATAATTCAACCATCTAAGCCTGCAACTCTTCCCACATCTCTTAAGCCCTGCAAATATTATTCCAACAAAGAGTCAAAACTAATAATCATTTTCTAAATAGTAAGCCAACTACTATGATATGCATACATGAGAGAGAGAGAAAGAGAGAGAGAATTGATGGTGATGATTATATACCAATTTTTTGGGGAAGAGCAATCCAGTTGCCTCCACTACCATGTTGCTCAATATAGGCCTTGAGTTTTGCATCTTCTTCAGGAGACCATGGTCCCTTCTTCACATTAGCTTTGTCACAGCATGGAGCTCTACCCATCTCTTTGGGTCAATTATGTTACTTCTCTTTGTGAATCTCTTTCTCTTTTCTATTTCTCTTTCTTCAACTATGAGTGAAATAGATAGAGACACTTCCTCTCTCTCTCTCTCTCTCTCTCAGTTTTTGTTGAAGACAATTGGGGATCAGGGGGAAGACCAAGTTTTATAGGTAGGAAGAGTGGGTGATGTGATGCTTTGTAAGGACAAAAAGTCTTACGCTCTTAACCCCTCCTTTACTCTCAATTCAACGCTATTTCTTTTCTAGGGTTTTTCCTAAAGGTCCTCTCTCTCTCTCTCTCTCTCTCTCTCTCACCTTTGGATTAGTTCGCTTAGCCTTTTTCATGCACAATTGTTATAATAATAAGATAGAGACAGAGCCTATTGCTCAAATTTCTCATCTTCCTCATATTATATTGCACCACTTTTTCTTGTTTTATTAGTAGTTTATTATAAGAATGTAATACTACATGTAAATTCATCACAGAAACATCCATCCTCTTGGTTTTGTCTCCTCTCGCGCCTTTAGATGTTCCATTAATCAAGCTCACCCCCATTGATCTCTTTTGGATACGGATATGATCTAAACAAAGCCACCTGTCATTTTGATTAAAATCAGATAAATAAATAATCCATTGTGTGGAGATTGGAGATTATAATCTCTAACTTTATTTACAAACAAAACCATTATGGAAAATTATAACTTCAAAGTCAATTTTGATGTACATAAGGTATCGACAACAAAAAATCTGTTCATACCATGTCTCAATTTCATTTTCCATTTAAAAATAAACTCCCCCCCCCCCCCCAAAACAAGCGAAATTCGAATAATTACACCCCCTCAACAAAATTTACGAGCTGAACTTACCATATCTTATGTAATTTTCTCTTAAAGACATGGCCCAGATATAGTGTATGGATGAAAATGAAGTCATTTGTGAAGAGTTCATCACACGCTCGACTCATATATTTAGCAAAATCTATGTTTGTTCTTTTTTTTTTTTTTCTAGATGAATGCAGAAAACCCCCGTAAAACAATTGTCAGGGACAAAAAGAAAATAGAAATTGAGCCAAAATGAACACAACTTTTATACTTATTTATTAAGTGAGCAAAGTTAAATATAGAATTTAATCCTATTTAGTGTATACATAGTCCTAACCACTAATCAAGAACCGCTTGTGGCTAAGTCTTTCTTCTGAGACCATCGCAGAAAAATGTCTACATTTAGGTATGCTTCTCTTTAGTATTTGTATCATTGACTACCGTCATGCCGGGAGTGAAAAGATATAAAAATTTCAGATTGCAGTATTAGGTAATATATGTGATCAAAATCAAAGATAACTTACCAACCGTTCATACATACGCAAAGTGATTTGAATACACGGGCAACCATGTTGTTATGGTACAGCTTAATTAATAGTCAAGTCACTTTCTGGGTCTGGGGTTTGTGCACTTTACAGCTATCATCATATGATCGTCTATTAAACTCAATGTTGCAATCTAGCTAGTCTTTTATTTACTAAAGCACTAGAATTTGTTCTCTTTAGTATTTATTTATTTTTTTTCCCCAATTTTACTTATGTCTCTAGTTATCTCTGCTAAGTGCTTTATTGTTGCACGCATTACTTGACTTTTTCTATCACCTTTTTTGTAGTTTATCACATTTAAGACTTTATGTACCTGTTTCCATTTCTCATTGCATTCGAATCGATGAAAAGGGTAATTTAGTTAATTAATATAATATTTTAAAACTATGATTGATTAATAATTTTTTAATTTTTATGTAATAATATTAAAAGACATTTGAAGTAGAAGTAAAAGGATTATAAAATCAATAATGAGTGCATACAAAAATTAATTAAGGAGCAAAAATGGTGGAAATCAACTTAATTCAAAGAAGTTTCTGGTGGGTAGCCAGAGTGGATTTTCAATATTGCTTTTCATAAAAAGGAGCCCTAATTATCAAAAGTTGGTTAGGGTTTTGGATAAAAAAAGAAAAAACTGCAAAGGGAAGAGAATATTTTTAGTTAGGGAAGAAAAAACCAAAAAGAAAAGAGTTGAGAATTCAAAGCTTTTAGAGAACAACAGCACTCACTGACCTTGGTTTTCTTACCCTAAACAATATTTAAAAAAAAAAAGTAGTAATTGGAGGACTAAGGAAGCCCAGATCAGAAAACTGTACCCCACATACATATTAACAAGAAGAAACTTGTCAAAATGCAAAAGCACTCACTCCCACATATACCTAATATCTTAATATCACAAAAAGATGGGGCTCAAAACTTTAGGAGGAAGAAAAACACTGCTTCTTCCTGTCCTTCTCTAAGTTCAAGAATCTATCAAAATAGATGGAGAGTGCATTTCATCATCAAAGAAGACCCAACCTTAAAGATCATTTTTCTTGAGAAGTAGTGCTTCAAAAAACAAAAAAAAAAAAAAAAAAAAAAAAAAAAAGACTTTTTGAAGGTAAAGCTGGTGATGCATTTCTTGATAAGAAGAGATAAGATTGGATTTCAACTTACTAAACAACAAAATAATGCTAAATGATTGTTGAAGTAACCACATAAATCAATGTGAGAAGGATTGACATTCCTCCCAGGTTAATGCATTCATTAATTTGTGCATATGTGCATCCAATTACTTATGAGCTATGTGTATATTCTATACCTTCCTTGATCCCCAAAGGTAATTGTAGAAGAATTGCAAGGCCTAATAATCTCAACAGTAATATGTGAAAGACAATGTGATTTTTCATTTCTATTCATGACAACTAGTCTGCCCCATGAAGAAAGGGGGGATACCAAGGAGAAAGAGGCTCCAGAGAAAATTTTCTTCTCTTGGTTCCTATAAACAAGAGAGACCAACCTTTCCGCCCATCCCATGCGATCCTTTCTCAACCTTTCTACTTAACATTGCATTTTTTTTAGTACACAGAGATTTGAATTTGGGATATCCAGATTTCTCAAATTGAGAAAGAAAATTGTGACTACTAGGTTGTCCCTTCGGAATTCATATTATTATTTTAATATAATTGTTATTTAGTTTGTGTTACCGTAAATAGATCCATCTATTTCACTAAATAATTGGCCTTATAACACAAGGGTAGACTGCACATAGCAAATAAGTTTCGGTGTTACGTAAAACAATTAAATAGAGAAATGACTAAAATTTCTACCATTAGTAAACAAAAAAGTATCAAATAATAATGTTATCTACATACAATGGGATTACAGAAATAAAATACCCACTAAAAAACTAAAAAATCGAATACCTTTTTAGTGAAGTTTTGTAAAATCTGTGAGTATATTTTTTAGATGCAACTTATCCAATTTATTAGATTAGGTAACTTAACAAGACTACGATTTTTCTTTGTGTTTTGGTTGAAACGCATTTGCTATGTCTTTGTTGGCTTTCTAGAGTTCACCTCCGGTATCCTTATATGACTTTCCTATGAAATTAGCATAAATTAAACACAATTCTTTTTTTTTTTTTTTCGAGAAAACACTCAAGGGACTGATTGCTCTCCCACGTAAGATCAAGGACCCAGAAAATTTAGCTATCATTTTTTTTGCTTTTAGTTTCTAACAAGTTTGCTAGCTAAGAAATAAAGCCTTTGCCTGCTAGTTGTTATATGGATCACCCCACATTTTATAGGACAAGTTGACTCCATTTGTGTTCCCTAGAAGATTAATTAGACGTTTTTTCTCTCTTTTCTTCATTTTGGTCCCCCCATTCTTCCATCATTTTAATGCGTAATGTGAGGGGGGGGGGTTTGCAACCACTTCGCGAACTAAGGATGTGCTGTACTCTTATTAAAAAAAAATAAAAAAAGAATAAAAGAAAAAAGTCAATTGGGACATGGATAACGTGTCCGCCTGAAATCCTCCATATATTTTGCAACACTAAGGTTTGAAGTTGAATAATTATTTGTGAAGGATGATGCAATCGTCACACTAAATTAGGATAGTAATTATACATGCACCGAGAGAGAGAGAGAGAGAGAGAGAGAGAGAGAGAGAGAGAGAGAGGGAGGGAGGGAGAAAAGGTCAACCCAACGTCATAAGAGTTGACAAAGGTGGCAGGAGGTGGACTTGGGTACATTGTATATGCCCTACAATTATTCCTGGAAGGATAACACTTATGACTTGTTACAAATCTTTTATTCAATAATAACAATACCCATCAAAGTCTTAATATCTTAACATCCCTCTTGCTAATATCTTATCTCTCCGGTGCACTTTATGTAAAATATTACAAATACGCTACAAACAGACGCAGTTGCTGAGCTCTAATTATTAAGTTTCCCTCTATTTCCCTAACAAACCACATTTGTCAACCCTCTGTTTTCTTCCTAACAAACCCATCACTTTTTAAGCATCCAAGAAATTGACTTCCCCCCCCCCCTCTTCCCCCGCGATATTAATTAATATGCATCTATGCACCGGTTGGAGATCATTTGATCAAGCTCATCTCTTCTACCATAACTAGGGCAAAAGGGTTTCTTTTCTTTTTTCTTTTTTATGAATTTGAGAATTTTGTAGATAAATAAGCCTATCAAAAAGATGATGGTAAACAAGAAACAAATACATAGCAAATGTTATAAAAATTACTCTACTAATACTAAAACCCAGATTTTAGACTCGCCTTTCGCATATGTAGACCATAGAAGAATCTCAATTCAGAATGAGAAGCAATATTTAAAATATGATTGGTAGTGTTTGATGTTATGGTTACAGAGATTGGTCCTTCATCTCTTGACCCTACGAAAGAAAATAGACAACATTATTCTTCTGAAATGTTGGTCCTCTTCTCCAATACTTTGCTGCGGTAATGGGGTCAATCACGCCACGTGTGAAACGTCAACGGGTAAGTACTAAATCTTGACTTTGTACAAAGAAAAGTCTTCCCCGCGTGTTAGGTACTTGGCTATATATGTTGTTACAGGGAGTCTCTGGAAAGCCGAGGCAAGCAATGGTGTCACTCATTTTGACCTTCGCATTTTCTCGCCATGCATGATTTGGTGATGTAATTTTAGCTTGCATGAACCCTTTCAACTACTGCAAAAAACAATTAGGGAAGAGGAGATGGTTGCCCAAGTAAGCACGGCATATATTTTATAACTTTAAGGTTTTAAATATAAATTTTATTAGTAAAAACTTTTTATGAAAAATATGTTAAAAAAAAAAACATTCGAGTTATAAAAGGTTTTGGAATTTTTAGGTAATTTGGATGCTCCCAACAGATTTATGTGAAGAGAAAAAAACTATGGCTTAAAATAATCATTTTAAAACAGTGAAAACTCTCATTTTTAATGTGAATTAAGCGACGCTAATTGCACCATCACCCTTTTAATTAAAAAAGATATTAGCTAGGGTAGATGGGAACTCAATTCAAGAAAATTTTGTACAAATTTGACTTATAATATCAAATAAATCAAATTCAATCTTGATTTTGAGTTCTTTATTAAATAAATCGTACTCAAACATCAACTTTTTAACTCCTACTTGACTTTTATTTATAAATAAGATAAATTATTTGAAGTCACACACAGCACAATTTAAAAAAAAAAAAAAAAAAAAAAAAAAACCTTTAGTATTAAGTTAAGTTTAACCACAAGTTTTTTTCTTAAAAAATAATCAACAGGTATTTAAATCATATTCCTATTAATCTGATTCGAGCATTGTCAGTGTCATTTTAAAAGGAGTTCTTCCAACGTAATTTTTTTTATATTTAAATTTCGAATCCGAAAATTAGTTAAGCAATCTATTACCCTTTAACCACGAGTTTGTGCTCATTTATTAAAAGAAGTTAAGGGTAAATATCCTATTATACTTAATTACGCTTCGTTTTATCTTCGTCCCTACTTTTGACCTTACAAATATTATTAACCTGTATGTCGCGTTTCATAACAAAAGAACAAAAGGTCAACCCCCCAGTGGATTTGAAAACATAATATTATTCTCTCTTCTCACCATCTCTCTATCTAATCACAAGCATGAGTTGGTAGAATTGGGATCTATAAGCATCTACCTACCCCAGGAGTGCCTTTCGATTTTTACTTTGTCATCCTTCTTGCGCCCTCTTAGGATCTTTTTATGCCGACTGATCTTTTTCTAACATAATAAAACACTGCCTTTAGACTTGTTTAAATACCTAGTTGTGTATTGTTCTTATATTTTTGAGTTTTTATGATTTTTTAAATAGCTGTTATGATAGGCACCTGTACCACTTTGATCAACTTCTAGACAAGTGATTAAATGGATTTTTGTTTTCCGATCCTAAAAATTTTTTTAACAAAAAAATTGGATGGTGCTCAATCATATAATTATGTAATCGATCAACATCTAATTAGTCTAATGATTGGATATTGGAACCCCTTAAGTGAGATTTTCGGTTCAAATCTTATATGTGGAGAAAATAGATGTCGTAAGAGTCGTACCCCTCAAAGATTCAACCCAATTTCAACAGGATTTAATCAATCAAATATAATTATCGGATATCGATAATTTATAAAAATAAAAATTTATTATGTAATCAAGTCATTTATGCCATTACCCCTTTAACCTCGGAGAAATGCCTCCATTTATAATATGATATTAAACTTTCATTACAAATCGAATATTTCTTAAACTTGGAAATAAATTCTACCAGTCAAGTTCAAGCCAGTGGCCTTAGAATAGTTATCGATTAGCCTCTCTGAGACAGGTAGTGACAACAATTTTTTTTTCCGACTCTGTAATCTAAAATTTGATTCCTATTATAACTAAAAAAATAGATATGAATTAGCGTATCATAGTCCTCCACTATATTTTTATATTATATTTTTATGTAAAAGAGACAACGTTAGTATGGACCATCGGCGGATTTGACTAAAAACATTATTCGCAAATATGGTATTTATTGCTTTAAAATATTATAGTTTTTATAATGTTGTCGGGCCGAGGCTTCCGGATGATTTTAGGCTTTGTATACCATAAAACTCGTGTGGAAAACGACCAGATTGTGACACATGCGCGGCATGGAGTGAAACTATGATGAGCACAATTTTCTATTAAACCAATTAATTAAAATTTGTAAAAATGGAAAGACACACCTTCTATAATATATAATTTAGTAATTATTTGTTTAATTCCAATTTTGTCAAAAATAATGAATACAGCATTATGATGATTTAGAACAAAGAAAGACAATGGTCTCCAAAGACCGGGCGATGGAAAGGGTGATAGGAAGATAATTAAGTTTGAAAAATGGTAACACAAAGCAAGAAATGTATTTTTTTATTTTTTATTTTCTTAATGTTTTAGAGAGTAAAGCCCAATGAACTTGGAGTGCTTGGCAGTAAGCAACATTCCTGGGACGATCAACACCAGTATTGGCCTCATTGAGGATGTGGGATGTGGGATAGACTGCAATCCCCATTCCCTTTTGGTAAACTTCTGAACATCAAGTGACGTTTTATAGATCTTTAACTTGACATTTGTGGATTTTGTTTGATTACAAGTAACAAAAATTGAAATTGGGAATATGAAATTGATTTGATTAAGCACGGCTCAAAAGGACATTTACATGGCAATTTCATAGAAAATTACATTTAGACTCCCCCCCCCCCCAAAAAATGAAGAAGACCCTTTTTGTTTTTGCTTTTCCAAACACATTTCCAGAACCAGAATTTTGAAAGGGGTCTTTGTGTGGACAAACCGTAAAATGCTCTTTTGTATTTTGCCCATTCAGCATCTAACTCCAAGCTTTTTAAATTAGCTAGAAAATCCGATAATTTACTTCCTCCTCCGTAGTTATAATATATGTTACATGCCACCAACATTCTCGCCTTTTCTCTCCATATTTACCACACTAAAGAAGGATTTCACTTGTATATGAACTTTGCCAAGATTACTACTTCACCTGAGATATAAAAATATACGTGCCTTCTGTGTGGATAAATAATATAATTACCACCGCTAAATTACCTGACCTCCCTCTGATTTTTTATTGGTTTTATCATCAATTAGTGTATCAACACATTATCGATCGAGCAATTAGGGCACTGAATTTTTAAATTCTCCTAATCAACTTCTCGAATTTGAATCAAATAGGCACCGAGAAAGGCTACTCTTTAATGGACCTGATAGTTAGCTCAAACCAGATTGATCGAGACTAATGAATTGGTTACTAAATACCGCAGGAAAAAAAAATAGTCATCAAATAGTGCTTAGACAGGCCCACTTACATCTGCCTACAAGTTTCAACTTCTATCAGCCCAAAACTCCAATTCAGATTCAAGTCATAAACCAAGAGAGCTATCAAAGCAAGTTGACCCACTGAAAATTTTGAAGCAACTGAGAAAGTTGTAGTCTCTACAAATTTACCGAGAGGAGAAACACACGAGAGCTAACAGATAACCTGGTCTGGACTACAGTGCTATTAGACCTTTGACTTGTCAAGTAACAATCTCTGCCAATATAAACCAAATTACTCGATTTCAAAGCAGTCGAACTCAAAGAGAGTGAAAAACCAATGTAGAGCATGATCTTCATCATAGAATTCATAATGTAATTATTTATTTTATTGATGACCACCTGAAATTTAAAAATGGCGCATCCTGGATCTCAAGACAAAAAATATTGAGCTTTTACATATTTGAAAGCTTCACAACATTACAGTGCTCCACATATAACCCCAATGTTGTTTGCTTCCAAAATTATTATGCAGTTTTTGTTACACCTCCTTGGTCAGAAAAGTCATAAATATGATCCCCCAGGTGCAAAATTTAAATTAAAAAAAAAAAAAAAAAAAAAAAAAAAAAAAAATCAATCCAGGAGGCACTTCATGAAAATTATAAGTCCTAGGATTCCAAATTCATTTGAAACCGCAAGAAATGATGCATGAACGCCCCCTCAAGAAGAAGTTTAGAGCACTGTATTACTATATAACTTATATACATCCTGCATCTAACAGCTTCCATGTCGACCGCTGTATATAAAAAGTAGCAATCACCAATATCAGGAAGATTTTGTACCATCGTCTTAGTTATATTCAACATAACATGATCCTGCAAAGGGAAGTTGAAAAACAACATTCATATATGCTCAAAAAATGCTAGAAAGAGGGAAGGATACATATTTAATGAAGAAAATAGGAAAGAGACTCACATTCTAGCAGAGATTTATACTTCTCCCTTCCTTCCTTAAGGTATCCAACTTAGTGCATATTTGCATAAAGAAACATTTCAAGGCAGTACTCTAACAGGTCATTAATATAAACAAAGGCATAAGCCTGATAAATCGTGCCTGTTTATATTCCCTTAAAGAGGGAAAAATTTCAAAATAGAGCCATTCAAGATCAGAATTATTTCACATTGATTGCTGCGGCCATACTCCTAAGCTTCTGTGAGATTTCTGAGAAGGAAGGTCTATCAGCTGGATCAGAAGACCAACAACTCTCCATCAAGGACTTCCACTCTGGATCACACCAAGTGGGAATTTGTGGACGTAAAGTGTTGTTAACAATCCCTCCTATACATGAAGAAAAAAGTACAGATGAAAAATGTCTACATTTAAGGCATCAAGAGTCCCACTAAAAATAAGCTGAAAATAGGGCGGTTCCCAAAATGTTGTTTATTTTGAAGTCTAGCTTCAGAAAGTGAGTCTATCAATCTCTGGTTACAAGCATCTATTGTCACCCACAAACAATTATATATCCACAAATCTTCATACACACACACACACGGCCAGATTATCTATCAAGGATGTATCCCAACAGGACCCTAAAACACGACAGTGGTCAGTAAATCCATCTTCACATTCTGAGATCCAAAGGCATGCACAATTACATCAAAACAGAATATGGGATCACTCCCCAAGTTTCTTAATATTGAATTTATAAATGAAGACAATCTTTCCATGTGTGGAACATTTATCCAAACAAAATGTTCTCATTAATATAGGAATTCTGTGTATATGCTAAAATAAGACAGCTTCCAAGGTCATATCCATTGTAACCACATTATAGCCAACCCCTAAAATTGTCGCAAAATGATCGCCTCTGTTGACAAGATAAACATGGTTGTGGCATACTATGCTCACCTGACATACATACGTATAGACATATACAATTTGCAAGCTCGACAGAACAAAGTCAGATGAAAAGATACCTAGCTCTTCAGTAGAGAAAATGCATTCAAAGAATCAAGTGAGCAAATCTAACTTCTTCTTTTATAAGCATAATTTTTTTTAATACAAGATAGCCTGCCAGCCAAACCTAAAAGCCCTATTAAAGCCAAACAAGACAATGGCAAAGAGGCCAAATTCAAATTACATGCAACTCCTACACTTAACACATGCATCTAAGCACATGCAAACTAAGCATCTAGATCATAAACATAGGTTTGGAGAACAAGGTTTTATAAACAAAGTTCACACTACTAGAATGCAACAATAATAAAAAAAAAAATGCATTCTGAATTAAGCCTAAGAGCAAGTAGCCTGAAGTGATGCAGCATAGAAGAATTTTTTATTTCTATTTAGGTAGATTTGGAGAACATTTAAATGTCTTTATATATTTGACTCCAATAAGAGATTGAAGAATGTTCAGTTTCCCCGTATTTTTAGGATCTGATTTCATTTCCTTTTTCATTAGAACTTGTAGCTAACATATAGGATACGGTTCAAAATTTTGTTAGGAACTTTGATGATAAATAAAGGTTTGTCATGTTTCATTTTGCAAATGTATCATGGTTCATAATGTCTTTTGCTTTCCAGAATTTATGTTTGGTTAAAAGGATTGAGTAGCGCATTTTGCTCCATCATTTAGCCACTCATGCAGAAATGATCTCAAAAATAATTGAATTTAATGTTGTCATTCCCAGTCTCAACAGACATGCCAATCCTAAATTTGAAAAATTTTAAATATAATGCATGTTGTTGATTGTCTGTCAAACATCATACCATTATGTATAATGAATTTTACTAAACAACAAAGGAAAAATAATTTCATTCGAAGAACATGCGAAGAATGAAAGAATAGACCAAAAAAAAAAAAAATCCTCCAAAAAGATGGCTGAAAGACAATAAAGTAAAAATGGTTCCCAATCTGTAATGATATCACAACAAGAGTAACCCTGATAACCATCCCATAGCCAAGACCCAAAGAGATGACTAGGAACATTCACATCCCACACAGTTAAAATGGCTTCCAATTCAAAATGATATAACAGAAAAGAACAAACCTGCACCGCTAACCCGAGACCAAAGAGATGACAAATGACCAATCTCATCTTAAATCTCAATCTACTCAAATTTCAAGCATGCAACAAAAAATGGGAAACTTGAGAAACATGAACCTGCCCAATGAGACAGGAGAGAGAGCAAAAGAAAAGGGATGGGGGAAAAAAAAGAATAAAAGGAGACAATATTTAGAATTAAAGTAAAAAGAGAACAAGGCTAAGTAAAAGTATGGTTAAACCTAAATTTCACCAAGGTGTTCGTCTAGCACGTTAGCAAAGGCTAGTGCCTTTTTAAAGGCACTATGCCTGAGGCCCCTTGAGGTGCTAGGGTGGCACCTTAAGCACTTGGAGTGCCTAGACGAGTGCCAGGAGCACTTTTGATGACATTGGCTGAACCATGCCATAATTGAGAGAAGACATTAACTTTCACTTTCTGAATGGGCAAGGACATATCTAATACTTAGGTAATTTACCATATATTTCAAAATTTTATTCTTTATTATTTGACTATGATAATGTATCATACTTTCATTCAAATCTTTGTCTGTGAATATTTGTTTTTGGGTAATTTAATTTATTTTTACCTTGTAGCTTAGATTATACTAATATATTTTTCGTAATTAATATTGTTATTAGTTTTCTTGTAATCATATTGGTATATGCTTCTAGATCCTTTTTTAAAGTTGTTTTTAATAATTTTCATTTAAATTACATTTCGTACATCTCTTTCAAATATCATCAATCTCAATACACATCACATGGTGTGGGTGTGCCCATATATAAATATAAGTAGAAGAAGAAGAAGAGAAAGTGAACAGGGGGTACAAAGAGGAGAGGAGAATATTTTATTTTCTTTATTATGTCTTGAGTGAGCAAGATTCGTGGGGGAGGGGATTTCAGTTTGGACTGCATAAGGAAGGAGAGTAAGAAATAGAGAGAAAACTTAGTGACACGTGTTAGAAATCTAATATAGGTAGTCCGCTTTAGTTTGGATTGTTATTTTGATTTCATTATTGTTGGGGCTTTACTTGCATAATTACACATCAGGCTCCATTATTTTATATCTTACAGTCTCCCTTTCACTGTCACCTACTGTCATCAGCCACAGGTCACAGAAACATGGAATGCTATATGGAATTAAAGCAACCTCTCAAGTTTTGAACTTAGGTGACGTGGGATAGATTTCTAATAATTATTGGGCTATAAGAGATCGGTTCAAGAAAAAGAAAAAGGAGTCCGTTAACTTTTCAGTCTTTTAAGTTTTTAGTATTTTTTTTAATTAGTTTCTAATTTCTATAATTTTTTAATTTTTATAATTTCTTAATTTTTCTAGTTTTCTAATTTTTCTAGTTTCTTAATTTATCTAGTTTTATAATTTTTTTATAGTTTCTTAATTTTTGGAATTTATATTCCCTATAAATATTTATACAACAACCTGAACTTTAATCCCAAAATTTGGGGTTGGCCACCTATAAATATTTATAATGTTTCATTATTTTGACATACATCATTAATAATATTTCTTTTAAAGTATTAATTCTCTTTTGAAAGTTCTAGAATTTTGTCTCTTTGCAAACCCTATTGTCTTCCTTCTATCACTCCCATGTTAAGTGGTATTAGAGTCAAGGTTTTTCCTTGTGATGGCCAACCAACGCGGTGAAGATAGTACTCTTTCTGACATGCTCAAAAAGTTACGAACCATGACAACTACAACCTAAGTTTTGTCAGTTCGAATGGAGCGGGTAGAAATAAGACTGCAGATGTTGCGGACAAACCAGGACAATATAGCAGTGGAAGGTGGTGCCAGGAGAATCGCTCAAGGACCACACGTCAAACCTATGTTATCCCAACAACCTCGTAAGGTTCAGATCAAAGAGAATAAATTTTCAGATGAAGATGTGCAGACTCTGGTGATAGTCGAGAAGACAATGGTTCCAGGAATATCTATTTTGTAGGATTCCTTTGCTGAAGCAAAAGACAAACCGGAAGCACCAGACAAAAAGGATGCACAGAGAATGAGAACTGCGGAGTTAAAGAACAACATGGAAGAATACATATATGTTATTAAAGATAAGCTTGACTCATTCGAAGAGTTGGAAAAGGTTTTAACTAACCAGAAAAAGCAATCTTTGAATGAAAGACTTGATGAGACTGATTTCAATTATGGATTATTGAAGGCAAAAAATTGAATTTATACTAATATTGAAGATGTCGCTGCTTCAGAGTTCTAGGAGCGCCAGGATTTTCTTAAAGCTATTGGAGACCCGATATTTTTTAGATTGAGTAAATTTACAACAACAGTTGTTTTGATATTTGTCATACTCAGCATATGTTTTTGGGCAAGAAAACCAAAGAAAAAAGTTGAGAATATGGTTATAAGTCATTTGAGGCATCACTCGAAGATGAGTTCTTTTCAAGTAGAGGAGTGGTGTGGAACAGATTTTTAATAATTATTGGGTTACGCGAAATTGGTTCAAGAAAAGGAAAAAGGAGTCCGTTAACTTTTTGGCCTTTTAAGTTTTTAGTATTTTTTTAGTTAGTTTCTAATTTCTATAATTTTCTAATTTTTATAGTTTCTTAATTTCACTGGTTTCCTAATTTTTCTAGTTTCTTAATTTCTCTAATTTCATAGTTTTTTTATAATTTCTTAATTTTTGGAGTTTACATTCCCTATAAATATTTATAATGTTTCATTATTTTGGTATACATCATTAATAATATTTCTTTTAGAGTATCAATTCTCATTTGAAAGTTTTAGGGTTTTGTCTCTTTGCAAACCCTATTGTTTTCCTTGTATCTCTCCCGTGTTATTAGGCCATTTTACTATGATACCAGCAAAAACACAACTGCTCCAAAAACTTAAATCGATGGAGAAAGGCATGCTTATTATTTTTGCCTCTAAGCATCTCCCTTCTTTTATTAGTTTCCTCCTTCCTATGTTTCTCTTCTCTCTCCAGAGTCATATGTTATCTCTCTTCTGTCTCCCTATGAATGCTTTCTCTAATTATCCTCTTTCCTTCTCTCTCTCTTCCACTACTCATTTACAACATCTGTTGGCTCGCCTTTCCACACTACACATATGAAGTATTTTCCACACAATTAATATCTCTCTTCCCCTACCTTTGTTGTGTATGACAATGATTGGATTTGTCCATACAACTTTTATAGCAATTTTGTAAGGAAGAAACATGTTTGGTTGTTGTGTAAATGCACTTTTTTGGCCAGAATTTTCTGCAATCAGACCATATAAGTTTCTCTTTTGTGGGACCAAACTATTTTTTTTATACTTCTCTATAGACTCATGCCTCAAGAATTTATAAAGATTATAGTTTAGAATACTTGACGGGGTATTGAAACGCAATTGTGCAGTAGGTTTCCATTTCTTGTTTTATTCTTACTTCTAAGATTTTCTTATCCTTTGGAGTTTTTGTATATTCTCTCCTTCATCTAATACATTTCTCTTTTTCTACAAAAAATATATATTTACACACACACACACACATATCTCTTCTCCCACCATCCAATTGAATGGTAGAGTTTCTCATTATCAATAATGAAATGCAATGATAGAAGCAACAAAGTACCGCCTTTTCAGTTACCAAAAATGTACTAAAGTTCAATATTTTAATAATCAGAACACTTAAGACTGCCCCACACATAAATACAATAAGAAACCCTTCCTTACATTGTTGAGAAGGATGAAAGAACAGTTATTATTGACTTGGAACAAGTTTAATTGAAACTTGTCCTACTCCTATCATTAGCCACCACACTACAATCCCTCTCCTTACTAATTTCATTGAACTTGTTTCATCACAGTATAGAAAATTTGTGCCAGATATTATCACATTAATAGTAAAGAAATTCGAACTAGCATTCCACAGAAAAACTATAAACAAGAAAAAGAAGAATGTAGTAGCTATCAACGCTTGGTACCCATGCCTGCTGCACAGAGCATAATAATCAGGAAGAGATAATGATCCAAGAGCACAGATCTTTACATTAATGCTTAATGACCCCGCAAAATTAGCATATAACCATGTAACTGCTACAGGCAAATCTTTGTGAACATTATACATAACTGATGCATGCAGAAAATAAAAAATGATCCTCAAAGAGTGATCTTGTTTGTCAAGGACTTTGTAAAAATTAAGGAACATCAAGTTGCTAGAGGTGTGTGAAAGATTTAATGATTGACAGCAATATATAAACCATCCATTTAAAATTCCCCCCAACAATGCTATGGCAAGAATACATCTGGAAATCATAATATCTATGCAATTAAATACGGCTGTCCTTTCCCAAATAATTGGAAAAGTGAGATATAAACCCCCCCAAGGAACAAAAAGCAAAACAAAAACAAAATACATAGCAAATTGTCACACCTTAAGACAAACATAAAAACTGAAGAATGAGGCATTGATGAAAGTCAAATCCTTATGAGAAAATATGAACATAAAAACTCAATTCTCCTTCTAGGCTTGCACGTCAACTCTCCTTTGAGACAGAAGACATGTATTTGAAAGAAGAAATAAAAATGAAAACTATTAGAAGCAAGAGTGGGGCTCCTACCTATAATAGAAGCACAATGCATATTTGCATAGGGTTCATCACCTGTGAGCAATTCCCACATCACAATCCCAAAAGAATAAACATCAATCTACAACACAGAAAATAAAAATTTATTAGAACAAAGAAAACTAAATAAATGACTTAAAACACAGAAATGAACAAAATACATGTCACTGGAAAGGCCATAAATTCAACAAGCACTACTGTAAATTTACCTTTTCTGTCACCATATGACTCTTCCCACTAAGAAGTTCAGGTGCCATCCAAGGTAATGTTCCACGAACACCACCAGATACTAATGTGTGTTGTTTTACCTTTGACAAGCCAAGATCACCAATCTGGTGGATATTCACACAGTTAGCCACCTAGATCCCACCCCATACGAGATGTAGGAAACAACTAGCATGCTAAGTTTTGTAAAACTGATAGCACTGCCATGACAAGAACAGTACCAGAAAATTCTATCATATGTTAAATCACAGAACTAGCAACTTATAAAAGCTTGCAGATATCACTAATTCATCAGTTTGATCAATTGAAATTTGTGGAGCATATCTAGTTTAGAATACCTTACACACAGGTCGATGCGGATCTCTCATATTTACAAGTAAATTTTCACATTTTAGATCAAAATGCACAATATTCTTCCCATGCAAATACTCCATTCCAAATGCAGCATCCATAGCTATAATCAGTCTCTTGCGACGATCAATTGTCCTGCTCAGTATCACAAAATTGCCAGACAGACAAAAGTCATAAAATGTCACTTCACTTTGGCCAAAATAAAAAACTAATAATCATGTTATGTCGACAAAATTTATGATCTGATGTTGATTTTACAATCCCAGGTTTTTCATTTGGTAATGTACCTCCCATATTTTAGTGGTCATATTTTTTTTTGGGGGAGGGGGGGATTGAAGTTGCAAACCAAATGGTCCCCAGTGAAAGAATGAGCACTTCAAGATATAGCATACAGCCTGTAACAGAAAACTAAATCCTTCCAGATGCCAAAGCTGTCGAATTCATACCTGTCTTTTTTCTGCAGAAACTGTTTCAAGGATCCGTTTACCATAAATTCAGTCACCGTTGCCAGAGATCCATCTGGACCATCACGAACTATGCCATAGAAAGAAACAACATTGGGGTGATGCAACGAACTCAATATCTGAGCTTCCTTCCAGAAATCAGCAATCTTTGGCAATAAACAAAAAGGAAGCAATCAATGGAAAATCAAAAATAACCATACCAATACAATTTCAAAAGATAATCATGAACAATATAAATGAGAAAGTGACGACAGGGTAGTGGGTGTAGCAATAGTGATGAAAGTGAAAGGAAAATTAGGAAAGTAGACCTAGATCGCAACCTAGGGTTCTTAGGCTTCACACCTAAAAGAAAACTGCATCTCACAATCTGGAAGAATGTTTATTAATCAGAAAAAAAAAATTGCCCTTTAAAAGGCTACATAAGTGCCTATTTATAGAAAAAATAAAGCTTAAGAAACCCTACTCAAATATAACTCTTCTCCTGTGAGGAAAACCAATTCATATAAAAATAGGACTCTATCTATGGATAACAATCTAGTCAAGATAAACAAGAACTCTTGTGAGGAAAACTAATTCATATAAAAATAGGACTCTATCTAAAGATAACAATCTAGTCAAGATAAACAAGGACTCCATCTAAAGATACAATTCTAATCAAAATAAATCTTATCTACCATAAGAGATATGATCTAAAATATTTAAAATAAATCCCAACTAGATCCTTCATTATCGTCCATATCCCAAACCAAAGCTTGTGCTTTTGATCTTGCACGTCTCCTGTAAAATTTAAGAGGTTGTTGCCAACGTGCTGCATCATCTCTCCCTGGCTTGAAAGAACTCGACTCTGGCGAGTTAAAAGCATGAAAGCTATCATAAAGAGTCGGATTAATCTGCTGCAACTCCTTTTCTGTAACCCAAGTGCAATCAGAAAGCGGACGTCCCTTCCACCTAACCAGAAATTTCTGTTGAATGCCATCTGCAGTGTAATCTTCTTGGAAGTCTACAATTTCTTCAACTTCCTCCTTCAATTTTGGCCCCAATGGAAGCTTAGAAACAGCGGTGTCATTTGTAAGTGAATCATCACCATGGTATAAGGTCAAATCTTCAATGTTGAAGACATTGCTTATGCCTATATCATCTGGCAAGTCAAGGACATAAGCATTTGAACTGATCCTCTTAAGGATTTTATAAGGGCCTGCACTCCTTGAGTGAAGTTTCTTATATCGCCCCTTAGGAAACCTCTCAGGTCTTAGGCGAATCATGACCATGTCTCCTTCCTTGAACTCAGCAAACTTTCTCTTCAAATCAGCATGTGACTTGTAGTTTTCATTGTTTGTAACAATTTTCTTTCTAACTTCATCATGTAACTCTTGTATGTGCTTGGCAAAGGCTTCAGCTTCTACACTAGGACGAGCTTCAATTGGTAAAGGAACCAAATCAATTGGCTTCTTAGGTGTCATTCCTGTAACCACTTCAAAAGGACTGCGACCTGTACTCCTATTAACTGAGCTATTGTAGGCAAACTCAATCATAGGAAGTGTCAAATTCCAACTAGAAGTATGGTCTTGCACACAACAGCGTAGAAGATCTCCCAAACTCCTATTAACAGCTTCAATTTGTCCATCTGTTTGTGGATGAAATGCTGATAAAAACTTCAGTTTGGTGCCCAGCAATTTCCACAACGAATGCCAAAAATAGCTCATAAACTTCACATCACCAACAATTGTAAGTGGTATCCCATGAAGCCTCACAACTTCTCTTGCGATAACAACAAATACCACCTTTGATTCTTGACTTTTCATATCAAACTCCTTCTTTGTTAGGACATAAAGATGTCTTTTGTTGCCTCCAACATTGCTCTCAGATTTTGATGGTGGTTCCCCCCCATATTTCTTTATCTCTAAAGTGCTCATAGGTTGTAGCACAATGAGCTTATTCTCATATGAGAATGTGTAAGTGTTCTCTATGCCATTATGATTGACATTCCGATCATAAAGCCATGGACGACCCAAAAGAATATGTGTCACTTGCATAGGGATGACATCGCATAGGATGGAATCACTATAAGCTCCACACTTGAAGGTGATGAGGCACTGTTTGGTCACTGGGATAGTTGTGTTATCAATCCATGCAACTTTATATGGTTGAGGGTATGGGTTGGTTGGTAACTTGAGGCGTTCAACAGTAGAACAAGACACCACATTCATGCAGCTACCTCCGTCAATGATGAGTTTCTTAGCATGTTTCCCACAACGCACTAGTGTTTGGAAAATTGTTGTACGCTTCCAGTCTTCTTCCTCTGCCTTTGGAGCTGCTAGGATTCGTCGTACCACTGTCATTAATGATGTGTCCACATCATCATCACCTACAAGATCATCATCTTGATATTCTCCATAGTCAAAAGAGTTGTCTGCTTCATCGTCCTCAGCTGCTTGTTTTGCTGTTCCTTCTGCACCCATATGTAGATTATTCTTTTGTGGGCATTGAAAACCCATGTGGCCTTGCTCTCCACACTTGAAGCAGGTAACACCCTTATTGGTTTTTCCTCCTAACTGATTTGTTTTGTTATTGGGATTGGCTCCATTAAGTCTTGTTGTGACTTGTCGATCTTGTGGGAATTGTCTCTTTGCTCCAAATTCTCCACTTTGAACCCCAATTCTTTTAGTACTTGGATGGTTCAAATATTCTTCCACATCAAGTGCAATTTGGAAGGCATGCTCCAGACCATAGATAGGTTGTTTAGCCAGTTCTCGCTTAATATATGCTCTCAATCTTGCTTTAAATCGAGCTGTTGCTTGCTCTGCACTTTCCTCCATTTGACTGCGCATCTTGAGTTCCTCAAATTGCTGCATGTATTCGATCACACTCATGCTACCTTGCTTTAATGAAAAAACCCTTTCACGCATCCGTTCAAAATAGTTATAAGGTAAATATTTCTCTTGTAGCTTAGCTTTCATCTCTTGCCAAGTTCTAAGAGGTTGTTGGCCTGGTCGTTGGAGGCTGCTCTCCACTGTACTCCACCACAACTTTGCCAGTCCAACCATCTTCATCTTAGCAAATCGAATTCGTTGAGAATCCTCCATATCATACCAGTCAAAAAATTCTTCAAGAGAACTAAGCCAATCACAAAATATGACAGCATCGATTTTGCCTTCGAAATTTGGGACTTCAATCTTGGTTTTCTGTGTGATGTCTCCAGCCAGGTCACGTTCAGATCTTCTTTGGGGATGTGGCTGTACTACTTGAAGGTTTTGTGTTGTCATAGTTGGCGCTGCAGATGTCCCTTCATCTATGGATTGTGCTGGCCCTTTCAGTAGTGTTTCAATTACTGTAATTAAAGTCTTTAATTGCTCTCTCACTTCTTGCATATTGCCTTCTAGGCGTTCAACTCTTGAACTCAATTCAGCATTAGTCACCATGGTTGTGCATGAGAAAACAATCTTAAAATTAATGAAGACTTCAGCTCTGATACCAACTGACGCAGGACAGGGTAGTGGGTTTAGCAATAGTGATGAAAGTAAAAGGAAAATTAGGAAAGTAGGCCTAGATCGCAACCTAGGGTTCTTAGACTTCACACCTAAGAGAAGACTGCATCTCACAATCTGGAAGAATGTTTATTAATCAGAAAAAAAATTGCCCTTTGAAAGGCTACATAAGTGCCTATTTATAGAAAAAAATAAAGTTTAAGAAACTCTACTCAAATATAACTCTTCTCCTGTGAGGAAAACCAATTCATATAAAAATAGGACTCTATCTAAAGATAACAATCTAATCAAGATAAACAATGACTCCTGTGAGGAAAACTAATTCATATAAAAATAGGACTCTATCTAAAGATAACAATCTAGTCAAGATAAACAAGGACTCCATCTAAAGATACAA
The DNA here is from genome assembly GCA_037126225.1 of Dillenia turbinata. Classification (NCBI taxonomy): domain Eukaryota; kingdom Viridiplantae; phylum Streptophyta; class Magnoliopsida; order Dilleniales; family Dilleniaceae; genus Dillenia; species Dillenia turbinata. The sequence goes on from JBAMMX010000004.1 coordinate 21,643,421, forward strand.
TTCTAATCAAAATAAATCTTATCTACCATAAGAGATATGATCTAAAATATTTAAAATAAATCCCAACTAGATCCTTCATTATCGTCCATATCCCAAACCAAAGCTTATGCTTTTGATCTTGCACGTCTCCTGTAAACTTTAAGAGATTGTTGTCAACGTGCTGCATCAGAAAGCTTACAAGAAGAAAATTGGGGTACAGAATTTTATGTTGAATCTAAGAACACTAATAGAGCACAAACTCCAACAGACATGGTTTCAGAGTGCAAGAGATAGAACTGATCTAAATAATACAAGCTGACATAGTAGCCAACAGTCAACTTCCAGCTCTTATAGCCATTCATAAGCCTGTTATCCCAATTTCAGTCCCATCATTCTCAAATTTATTCTATCTTTTCTTCTTCCATTGCAATGAATGTTACCATCAAGTTCCGTCCTTTATTGACATACTATAATATCATAAACAAAGTGTGACCACATCAATGGAAGACATTTGAAGCATTAGAATTAAGAAACATGTTATGCATTTAAACAACAGTAAAAGCTATACCACTTCTTATGATTGACTGAACTATACAATCCTAGGAGGAACTCTTATAACTAAGTTCAAATGTTCTTTTGTATTCTATTGTCATATTATCTTAGTCCCTCTTTAACATATTTTGGTTACCTATCAAAATGCTGCTTTCTTGCAAGGTACTAACTTTAAATTCTAGATTTACCTTTCCTTAATGAAAGAATCCTTTAAAGGTGTACAAACAATAGGCAATATGATAACAGTTTTGGGCCTTTTTAAGAAGAAGGAAGTAATAATAAGAATCTTTCAGATTCTCATGGCCCTTATAAACCTTGCAAAATCTAACCCACACTGGTACAAACGTGCTTACTCTATCAATATTTTGCTCTGTTTGGAACCATAAGATTGAACTCACATAACCCATGGAAAGATCTTTCTCTGCAGACAACACCATTTCTCATATTTCTTAAAAAAGAGACAGATTTGGAAGCTCCCACAAGGTTTTCCCTTGAAACACAGTAAGAAAGCTAACTTCTAGATAAAAGGCATAGCAATATTAGATGTCCATAACATCATTCCCCCCCCCCCCAATTAATGAGCAAACTTTTACAACTTCTGTTACAATTCCAACTCCATCCCAGCATTATGGAAGCATTATCATGTAAAACTTTTCCATGACTATTAATAATCAATTCCCTTTTATCATTTACCACGTAAAACAGGAGATCCATGGGATGATGATTTCAAAGAAAGAAGTATTCTATCATTTCTAGAAGAGCCTAAACTTTGCCAAATTGCCCCCCGAACACTACACACACACACACACATATTTAATATACAACTTACATATATTTGCCTCCAACACTATAGTCTCCATTATTAAAAAATAAAAAATAAAAATGCATTATTTTGGCACATGAAAGAAAATTAATGCACTAAGGATTCAGAGACTACCAAACGTTCTCTTTCAGATGGCCTCCCAGCAAAGCAGCTCGCCTTGATTCTCTTTATAGCCACATCAGAGCCTTTCCATTTTCCATGATAGACAGCCCCATAAGTACCAGACCCCAATTCTCGAACCTCCTCAAGATCAGAATTCTTTATTGTCTAGTCAAACACAGAAAATCCAATTCAGATAAATGCATAGTCATTAACTTAAAACAAATTAATCAAATTAAATAAACAAATACTTTTATTAAAAATAATATACAAATAGAATCTAGCTCATTGTTTCCGGTTACATATACAACTGTTTATGAATAATTGCACCTTTTAGACCTAAATGTGACCCTATTGCTTCCACTAGACTCTTCAAGTAAAACATCCCATCACATTCAATGTTAGCTGAGAATTTTGAGCATCACCTTACACTTCCAAACTAAACACTAACAAGTGCCACACAAAAGTACTCATGCTAAGAAATTCAAAGACCTAGATGAAAATTAATCCCATTTGATCCTTTAGTTAAAAACTGAAATTCATAGTGTGGTTTGACCATCAAGATTTAACCCTCTTGGAGATCATGAGAATTGTACACTGATCAAAGGAACAAAATATTCTCTTGGCAAGGACAAAAAGGTTTCATATATTCAGTTGTGATTACTAACGGGGCGTAATGCTTTTATGCTTTAATATCATTTCTCAGTTAGGAGTAAAACCCATCTTCATTAGTTCTGGATTTTTTTTTTTTTCAATTACTTTAGTTGGGTAGTTTATGGTTTGAACAGGAAATAATCTGGGGGCAGATCATAGAGGCTGAGGCTGACACCTAGAAAGATGTCCACAAGCATACATCATATTACATTAATTCATAGGCAGTTCCATTTTCTTCTCAACTTTTGTAAGAGATACAAGATTATGCCATCCCAGACCTCTAAAATATAAGACGTCAACCAACGCCAGATCAGTAATATTCTCGTAACCTCTAGATTGTCTTTTTCTGTTTACATTCATCACTTCCGTTTTTCCTTTTCCCTGATCTTTGTCCCACACCCAGAAAGGAAGAGAAAAAAGCAACAGCTGCATTACTCCACAGCATATCCATAAATCTGGTCTGGAGGGGTTTGCATGGCAAAGGGGAGATTCTAAAGTTTTCTCCCTCTAGTCATTAGTCACAATAAGAATCTTCTTTGGATACTTTATAATCTTTTGGCCACCAAAATAAGGAGAGCAAATAGTGACAAGAAATATAGAGGGAGATTGGAAAAGGTGTCCATGGAGAGAAACCCCTCTTTCCACCCTATCAACCTTTCCTCAAACTTCTCTTTGACTCTATTCCAAATAGCCTTTTTCCATTTAGCTCCAGGATAAAGTCCCGGATAAGATAACAGCAGGCTCCCCACTCCACACCCTGCAATAGAAGCCAACTAACACCATTATCCACTCCATCAACCGGGATGATCTCTCTCTTCTTTTTTTTTTTTTTTTTTTGCGAGATATCACCTTCACACCGAAAGCCATCTCAGGATACATTAAGGAGCTTCCAGCAAGGGCCACTTCACAATCTTCCCCACTCCATATTTATTCGAAGACCCAAAATTGAATAGAGAGAAAAAGAAAAAGGTAACCTCTTCAAAGCCATTCAATTTTAACTATATTACTGAAATAATTCAAAGTTGTTCATAAATCTACATGAATATCATCCAATTAGGTACCAAGGTGCTTCTAGTGTGACTATATTCATTAATGGTTGCAGCATGCATAGGAATATCGATGGAATATGAGGTAATAGTTGAAAGAAACATGGTGTTGCAGGCATTTTTGACATTGATGCATAGATTACATGAGCACCATAGGTCGGAAACTCATTTGAATTTTGTTTGATGAAATGACAGTTGATTGAGATAGATCATAATTAAAATGTTAGTTCCATGAGTCCAAAAATGAGTTTTGTTTGAGATGGTGATTTAGAAGACGAGAGTCAAAATGCATGCTCTGAGTTCATGGACTTTTCTAGTGATCCTGTATGTCTAACTTGATTCAATAAGTTTGTCAAAAGTTTCAATTTTCAAGTAGTCTGTAAAGGTTTAATCCAAGATCAGTCTCCGACAACGTGATAATTAAGGGCCTCTTGCATTCTAAAATAATCTGTAATCTGAATATAATTTTGATGAAGCAAATGGTGCAAGACTTTGTTCCAAATGCAGAATTTGTAAGCAGCAAAAGCATTTTTTATGGAACTGATGACTGTTGCACCCAGGGACTAACTGAAGAGATAATTTCGTATACGAATGAGTGGCATAGGAGAATTAGAGCATGTTAGATCATCACTTCTCGTATTATAAGTTTAGTTTGATAGTGTGTGTGAGTGGGTGGGTGTGTGTGTGTGTGTGTGTTTTTTTTATAATATAATACTATGATTTTTATTTATTATTATTATTACTATTATATGTATATATATTTAATTATCTTATATTTGTCTCTCACGGCTGATCCCAAATTTTGGGACTAAGGCTCTAGTTATTGTTGTTGTATGACTGTTGCACCCAAAGAAAATTTCTTGATAACTATTTCTTTTTTACTTCCTGCGATTAAATTACAGGGAAAATAGCCCCATGTGCCATCTAAACGAAAAATGGCCTAGAGTGGATGGTGACTAATTTGTTTTTCATTTTTTGGCTCACCCAGTCCACAAAGTGCTCTCTGGTTTAGTGCGGGGGTAGGGGGACGGTACGCATATGTACGCAGCCTTCCCCTTGCATTTTACAAAAAGGTTGTTTTCATCCCTCGAACATATGACCTCGAGATCACTAAAAGAGCAACTCCACCGTTGCGCCAAGTCTCACCCTCATAGTCACTAATTTGTTACCTCTTCAAAATGCATGAGTAGCAAGTTGTAAAATGGACACCCTAAGGGCTTGTACTTTTTTGAATGATCCAAATGTATTTCAGCTGTTGTTTACATTATCAAATTTAAAGGATGCCCACTGATTGTGAAAATTCAACAACTGACTGAGAGTGCTTAACTGTAACTACATCTAGAATACATTGTACAAAATGCAGGGTTTCAAAAAAAGACAACATGCAAAGTGTAACCAGCTTGCAAAAGAAAAAAATGCACCCCTTCTGTAATAATTTAAACATGAAAGCAAAAACTTCAGGACCTCAAATTAAATTAATAAATGTAGTAACAAACAAGGAATTAACCCAAAAAAAAAATAAGTGCTAAAAGAGAGACAGTAAGAACCTGTAAGCCCCTCCCGATGGCTTCTGCCTCAGCTGTTGTAGGCTCAATCTTGGAACTGTTTACACTTTCATTATCAGAATCCACCTCCACATCGCCATTAGCATTCTATAAAAGAGCTTGTAAGAACAAAAAAGAAAAGGGGGAAAAAACGACTAGCATTCAGGAAAACCAAGTGACTAGAGAATTCGACTCACTTACCAAGGACCCAGCTTTATTTGAAGTAGCCTCCTTTCCTGTTGTGTCATCCAAAGGAACAACACCAGCACTTGATTCAGTATCATTTTTAACCTCTTCAACATCTTCTAAAGCTGCCTTCCTAACAGAAGCTATGAACTCAGGCAAAATGGTCAACTGCCTGACCAAAGGATTTAAATGTTCGAGAGAAACATCAGCAAGAGCTGTACTAATTTTCGTAGCATCATCACACTCATCATGTTTCAAGCTGTTAGTTGTATCAGGCTCTGAAATATTATGAGTGTTATTGCTTTCAACCTTATTTACATGTTCTATTTTTTCTCCTCCAATATTACTTTCCAATCCTTTTCTCTGTACTTCAGTAGCACCAGTATGTTCTCCTGAATCAGTCTGTGGGGTAAGCTCCACAGGTGTTGCAAGCTTTAACATGTCATGTGTGGACTGAGCTGGTTCTGGAGCTGGTTTATAAGTAGAACCATAAGCAGTCTCTGGAACAGAAGGTACATCAACCAACATTTTCTGAGATGGATCAACCCAAGAACCTCGATGTTCAACTCCAACAGTGAAACTTGGACTGTTCTCTTGAGGATTCCGGAGAAATGCCTGACTAATTGTCCCATTCACTTGCTGACTGGATGCTTCATAAGGAGTATGAGGGATTGGGTTCTGAACATTTCTCCATGATGCATGGGCAGATGCTTGTCCAAGAGGGTTGTGAAATAGATTATCTGTGCTATAGACATATGGCAAATTTCCAGGCCTGATTCCCCGTTCTTCGGGAGCAGGAACATGGACTTGAGGTCCTACACCTGAAGCTTGGTCATGAAACATTTCAATCCCAGTCTCCAGTCCAGCTCGGATATACCTTGGTTCCTCATGAGGTATATAGTGATGCCCATCAGACAAGTTACCATGCCCAATAGGATAATTTATAGCACTACCATCTACAATGTAGTGATCATTTATGCGACTAGCTGTAGAGATATGAGCTCTTGGTTCTTCAATCCTTGTAGCCAATTGACGGTGTAGGGCCCACCCTCTGTCATGATTGTGACCCTCATTGTAGAAAGATCGCAGATCACTCTGATCTTTGGAGTACATACTAGGATGCAACTTAGGATCAGAATTCATTACAAAAGAGTCTTTACTTGGAAGGCACTCAGCACAAGCATTAGGAAGCTGATGAAATCCGTTCCCTATGTTATGTTGCTCCACATGAGGTTGTTCCCCATGCTTCCGGTGGAAATCAGGATTAAAACCTTGATTTCTTGGGAAACTCCTCCTGCAGTGCTCACAGATGCTGCTCGCTTCGAACATATTAGGACCATGGAGTATATTTCCAGGAAAACCTGCATTATCACCAGTCACAGCTCCCGTATGCAGCCACATTATGTTGTCACCATATTGGTGCTGAGGATCAAATGGTGGTTGATGATTAAATTGTTGTCGACCATACTCTTCAGGAATTCTATCCATACTCTTATCTGTTGGTTCTCCAAATGGCATGCGATAACGAGAAGATGACGGAGAAGATGGAAATTCTACCATTGGCCTGCCCTCATGGTGCCCATGATGCCTTGGAGAATAGTAAGGACTCCATGGAGCCTCTACCTCATTATACCTTTGAGGTTGCCCTGAGCCCATATGAGGAATTGTAAGGTGATGCAAGTTGACCTGTGACATTGGCAGTTCATAGTTCCTTGGGTTGTGAGGTCCAGCATCAACACTTATTGGGTTAAAAAACTGCTCAGCTACATGGACATCATCAACTGGACTCATTATAGGAGATTCAACCACTAGCTGCTTTCTATATTCTGGGGGACTCATTGAGACTGTTTAATGCATCCACATATCTCCTCTCGGTATCCCTTTCGTCCGTGTCAAAGGGTGAAGTAGAATCCTGATCAGGATGCTAAAACAGAAAAATCCTCAATCTAGTAAATCCATCTCCAGAACCCAACTTATCATACTCTTCCATCATATTAATCACATCATCATCATTCACAACTGAAACAAGAGCATCAAGATCCTCATCTGGCTGCTGATACTTCAACAATGCTGCGCCTTCAAAAATCTCCCTCATCTTTCCCATCAGTTCCTCATAACTTATATCACGTGGCACACTCACAATCCGGGTTTCTCCTCCAACGTAACGGAGTTTCCCGTCTTGTGGTCGAGGTAATATGCTGCCAGAAAAACTGCACAAAAATTTCACACGCGGTGTCTCTTCGTTGGAACCTGGAATAGAGGACTGGGCTGCCACAGGGCTGTCCATCCCAAATACAGCCTGATACGGCTCTTGCTCAATTGGGCTTTCACTCTCTCTCAAACACTCAATTCCCTTATTACACATGGAGTATATAACTCACACCCTGTAACTTACAAGCTCAACGAAATCATCCAGCAAAACCAGACTAAATCTTTGAAGCCAAACACAAAGATTGTCCATCGAAATTCCAAACAAGGAGAACAAATTTCACCTTTTAAACCAATAACCAAAATTAGAATTGGAAAAAATCCCTAACAAGCACCCAATTCAAATATGACTCACACCCTATAAATGGTCCATCGGCACAACCAATTCTATCGCCAATTCGAATTATACCAAATGACAGCTAAAACCCCCCATTTTAATCCATGAAAATCAAAAAAAAAAAAAATGGCGATCTAAACCACAAAATTCATCAGAAGAAACAAGCAATTTTGCAATTATTATAGAAATTACAATATGGGTACCTGAGAATCTTCTTAATTGAGACGAAATCAGAGAGTCTGGGAGTATAGAAACCCTACAATAGAATAAAACTCTTCCTCGTGGGATCTAGGAAGAGGTTCTCACGAATATTCTAATCAGTGAAGGCGTAATAGGTACGTCTTGTATTTAGGTTTCTATTCAGTTGATTGATGGTGTCTAACGGAGAGAGAGGAAGAGAGAAAGTGTTCGTGTGAAGAAGAGAGAGAAAGCGAGAGTTGAGTCACTGAGAGAGAGAGAGACGAAGAATGCGAGATACAGAAGATGAGGAATGGCGGAGGAACGCCATTGAGAGAAAGAGAGGAAACGAGAGTGAGAGAGAATGGGAGATGACGCGCGTGGAGGTGGTGCCAGGTAGTCCTGCACGTGGCACTTCCACCTTTCTATAACCGAGCATCTATCTATCTCCACATGCCTTGCTCTTTCCCCAAGCGCGACATAAACGCGTGTCACTACATCTCCCTATTGTAAGGAAATTGAGATGCCTTCACAGGTCATCCATATTGTCCAACTCACACGTGGCGACATCCCATTGGTAAGTTTGACACGCATATTGAAGAGCGTGAAAAGAGCATATGCTGGTTCGATTCCATATTAGGTTCAGAGTCCGGTCCGGTGCCCAAGCGTCTCGGCTCGTGAAAAATCGGGTCTGACCAATGAAAATCTTCCACGTGGAGGAACCGGTTAAAATTCATTTTTGTCATTTTGTTGAGTTGGGCTTTTTTTTTGTCGAGTACTGCTTTAACTGCAAAATATCAATTGTTTTGGAATGCATTTATTGAAGGGTTTGGGTTCACACTCCTTTTTGTTTTTGGGCTTATCCGAAAATAAAATAACACCGGTTTATTTTAGTTTATTATCTGAGTTTTTATTAAAATATAAAAATTTTTATTAACCAAACGATTAAATTTTATTATTATGTTAATATTTATTAAAAATAATTTGACAATTTTGTGAATTGATTTTAATTTTGATTTGTAAACTTCCTATTTGAGATGAAATTTTTAAACTAATTGTGCTTCCACCCTGATTTTTTTGATATGATGTAGACCATCCTTTATTCTTAGCAAGAGTAAGTATTTATTCTTATTATAGTTTTTGTCATAAAATCGAAAGGGATGCAACATGTCCAAGTAACATGATTAAATTATATGTTATTCTTGTATAAGCAAGTCTTATTTACAGTTACTATATTTAACAATTTTTTAATAAACTGAGGTTTTAATTATAATAATGATTCTACTTTATTTGGTAATTATATGAGAGAGATATACCCACCATGTGCTTTTAGATTTGTAACCTCTTATAAAATTAAAATAATAATAATAATAATAATAATTGTTGGAGTTACATTTTGACTTCATTGATTCCAATTCCTTTGACTCGAATGATTACTCTGAATGAAGAATAGAGACCTATAAAAGACTGTCGGAGAGTATTCCAATAGAGAAAACTCCGACGTTCAAATTAAAAAGAACGATTTTCGATAAAAATGAAACAAACCGAATGAGAGAATGAGGATTGAGAATGAGAACCTTATGATTTATGTGTTTGGTGTATAGTATCCAGAGAGTGTACTTGGAATTTGGCATGCGAGATCCTTTTATAGGTTGATCGTCTGTGAGTCGTGTATACTCAAAGTGTCGCGACCCTAGTTTCCTTGTGGGAATGCCCGAAAATCTCAAAACTTTATAATCAAATATTCTCAAAAAACTTACGATCTTTATCACATATGAAATTAATCAAACCATGGAGATTTCTTCCCTCATCGATTAGGTTTCAAAAGATTCATTTCTTATCAGGTGAGTATGTGTATTACCTCATGCCGATGGGGGTAAACGATTAGCTTTTTACCGAATATGAAAAAACTCTTATCTCTTGAAGTGTACCGAATGCCTTTGGGAGTTACAAATCGATGACTTTTTGATCGATAGAGGTTACTCGATGTGTTGGGTCGTGTTTACACTACGGAGAGATAGATCCCTTATGATTGATATGTCGGAGTGTGAAATACTCATTGGATCATGGGTACGTAAGATTTCGAATGTAAGCCTAATGGGCCCTTGGAGTTATGTTTCATCATTTGCCCCGATTCATGATAACACTTCGCAAGAAGGGCGCCATAGGTAGTGGTGGCATTAAAAAGGTACAAAGCTTTTAATGTAGTACATGCTACTTCGATTACTACGAACTGCTTTCGACGCGCTTTTTATTCCACACGTTCGTTGGTTGATTTTTCATCTTCTCCTTCTACTTTCTCTCCATTAATCCTTTCAACCATTTTGCTTTCTAGAGAAACCTTCTAAGAAAAATGGCTAAGGGTTCATCATATGGTTCTTTTCCCAATATCGGAGATATCAAAAGTACCATGTCATAGAAGGAATTGCATGAAATTAGGAATGTAATGCAACTGGGTAACAACTTGGGGATCGTATCAGCAACTGATGCAGATAGAGCCAACATGATCTCAAGGAATCGAGTCCCATTGTATAAACAATCAGTAATACATGGTTTAAAAGTGACCTACACTGGTCCTATAGCGAGGGTTTTGGTGCGTTGAAACATATTCCGCACTTTGTTGATCCCGAGGACTTGGTGTTTGGTGGTAACACTAATTTCTCTGATGAGCTTTTGTATACTAAGCCCGATTTCGAAATCTTGACCTCTGTGTTCACCTTGAAGAAGTGTGGGAAGAAGGGTTCTTCTAAACGCTGGTTTTACTTGCAAACTAGGTAGGAATCAAATTGGAAATTTGTTTTTAGCGAGACTATCAACAAAAGTTAAATGTACAAGTACTTTTTTCGTGGAATTCTTGGAGGGGGTTCCATGCCAAGGCTTCCCCCACCTAATACAAACTCGTTCATCGGGTTAAAACCTTGCAAAGATTTTCGCAATTTGGGTTTTGTTCGGTCTATAGGAGAGTACTGCAAGACTTCATCGAGCAGCATTTGGGTTGATTGTCTTCTAGATGATGAAATGTTGTTGTTAGTAGGTCTCTTGCTTGACGAGAAGAGGAGGATTGAGAGGCCCTGTTATTGGAGAAGGTACAAAAAAAGCCTGTCAATAGCATGCGTTTTTTTACAAAGGATAACTTGAAAGAGATCACCATCAATTGACGAATGAGAAAAAGATTGACAGAGACCCAGAGGAGACCGTAAGTGTATTGAGGGCCTATTCTCCTGATTCGATCCCACTTGCCTCGTTGTGAACCAAGAGAAGGTGAGTGCAGTTGCGATAGCTCCCTAAGGAAGAATCAGGTGAGCTGCACAAATCTACTTGATCGGTTACTAACGAGCCAGACGAGATCAGTGGGAATGAGTGTCCTGGTGATGATGCTAGAAAGAATGCTCCGATGAGAGAAGATTACATTCCCGAAGCGTTAGTAGAGGCGGAGTGACTTTCCCTGGAGCATTTCGAAAGCATTGGTTCTGATTCGGAAGATGGGCCTAGTACGGGACCATCCACTATAGTTCCACTATTGCCCGTAGATAAGGGCAAGCAGAAGGTACTTGAAGAGGAAAAGCTTCCTTGTCCCATTCCCGTTCAGTCTTTCAATAAACGCAAGGGTTCCAAAGAGCGTGGGACGGTGACGATCAGTGCCGAGGATCATCGGTATTATTATGTGGACATCATTGAGGGGAAGCGGTTGGCTGACCGGTTAGATTTCTATCATTCTGACCTAGAGCTGAATAAGCTTTCCTTTGAACAGGGTGATGAGGCCCTATTTTTAGTGGCTATGATGGTACTTCTTTGTTTCCTATATTCTTTAGCTTTTTTTGTCAATATATTAACTTGTATTCATTTATCCAGACCATGGTTTTGGAGGAGTTTCAGAAGCGTTATAGGGATCAAGTGCTGAATCACATGAGACGTCAATCTAATCAGACGGTGGATGATACTTCTCGTTTGGATAAAGCTCTCTTGGAGAAGGATAAGGAACTCAAGGAAGCAAGGTCCTCAACAATTGTTACGAGCGTCGAGGTTGAGGAGATGGGATGGTTGCAGGCTTAATAAGACACGACCTTTCAATGACATAAGGAACTAGAGGCGGATGCCAGGGTACATGAGGCAGCCTTTCAAGTTGCGAGAAAACTGGCTAACATGTCGGGTCAATTTCTCCCGTCTACTGAGCAGTAGCTAGCTGAGTTGAAGATTGCTATGGTGAGGAATTCGTGTGCCTAGCGTAGGTTGTCTGAAAGACTTTAATGTGCTATGGAGATCATCCAGCAAGCAGGGCTAGTGGATGCTATGCCCCCAAGCATTGAGGGCCCTGCTAATGAGCCTAGCCCACAGTGGCACCCACGGAGCTTGGTGGCCCCTCAGTCTTTTGATCTAGATTTGGGTCTTTCTCCTTGTAATTTTCCCTTGTGTTTTCCTTTCAAACGTATGAATGAAATATTCCTTTATTTCCATTTTGCCTTGGGCGCTCATGCCACTTTTAGTCTAGGAATCACACTTCTTCGATCGATTTTGTTTAACAAATTCTGAGTACCAAGTAAATTAGGTGCCATTTGCCTATCCAGGGAGGCGCGTCTTTATAAACCTTGTTTGGTAGGAATTGTTTAGAATGCTTCGTTCGAGTAGAATGACCCCCAATAATAGGTCAGGATGACGCTAGCCCGTTTAGAGAGATTGATCCCAACGATAGGTCAGGACGACGTTGGCCCGTCTAGGGAGATTGATCCCAACAATAGGTTCAACTCAGCAATTCATTTTAACCTAATTAGCTCACAAAGAATAAAATGCACTGCTATGAAAGAAAATTGATAACAAGCAGATCGAATGTTGAGATTAGATGCCAAGGGTTCCTCGTCAAGGGGTATTACAAATACGACTGTAAAAGGAGAAGAATTTAACGTTTACTTGGGAAGAGGTGCCGAAAGTTCCATATCATAAGATAATGTCTTGAGATCGTTGGGAATCTGAATCGTAGGTTGGAAAGACATTGGTTAGAACGTAAGGCTCATGAAGGGATCGTTTGTTATGGACCTTGAGTATCACTCCGTCTAGTTGGTCATGTGTCGGTTTGATTATCGGTTGCTCATTCGATTCACTTCTCTGCGGTGGGGCACGCCGATTAGGAGAGGGAATGTTTCTCTATTCCACACTAATTGAACCTTTGTAATCTTCCATTTCGAATAAGGAATTCCAACTCATCCTTGAGTTTTCTACATCCATCTGTCGTGTGGTCATAATCTCGATGGAAATGACAATAATTAGTCTTATCTTTCTTAGCGTCATCCTTCGCGAAGGGGGAAGGCAACCTGATATAGGGTTTGTTTCTAATCTGGAATAAGACTTGATTTGAGGTTTCATTCAAGGGAGTGTAGATATTGAACCTTCGTTGGGGTCAAGGTCCTTGTTTTTCCTCTTCGATGAGCATCGCTGGGGTAACCTGTTGTGCTCTCTTTGGGATGGCTGGTTTCGACATCTGTCGAATACTTTAGCATTTTCGGCCGCTATATACTTCTCACCAAAGTAGAATTCCTGGATGTTAGAAAGAGGATTTTTCGTGATAGATATTTTTATTCCCGATGGACATAGCCCTATAAACAAAACGGCCAACGCTATAGAATGGTCAAAGGCTGGAACCTTCATCATTTCGATTTTGAACTTATCCAAGAAGTCTTTTAAAGGCTCATATTTCTGTCACAGTGACAGCAGAGAAGTAGATTTTCTCTTAGCTCTCTTACTAATCATGAAGTGAGTTTCAAACTGTTATCAGAGTTGAGAGAAACTTTTGATATTGAAAGGTGGAAGCGAATTGAATAATGTCAACGCGTTGCCTTTGTAAGTAATAGGGAAGTGTTTGTATATAGCTACGTCTGTCATGTCTCTTAAAACCATCACCATCACGAAGTGAGTTACATGGTCATGAGAGTCAGTTGTACCATCATATCTCTCCATGGGTGATAGGAGTATATCCTGAGGCATCAGTTCTGAGGAAACATTCATATCGAAAGGTGATAAACTGGAGGAATAAATGGGGGTATTTCCCCCTTGCATTAGCTTGTTTGAGTTCATTGACGATGAGTTGCTCAACCTATTTCCTTAGATCCTCAGAATCATGATGAGAGGTTACCGATGGTTCATAGTTCAAGCAAGGCGCAAACCGTCGAGAGCTTGCATGCTCTAATCCTCCTGAAGAAAATTGTCCTTCCTGTCTATTAGCACAGTTGAGTCCTTCTAACTGTTTGCTCATGTTTTGAATTTTGGATTCTAATCTTTCCAGTTGGAGATGATTGGCCCTTTCTGGGGACATTGGCGTAGGAGATGCGACTGGGCACTCCTGGGGCACGGGTTATGAGGCTTGTTTCGGGCGAGAGAGTTAAGAATGAGTGACAAGGTTGTCGATAGGGTAAGCGGATGTCACTAGCAATGCAACATCAGTGGGGATGGCGGTATGTTTATCTACAACAGACACAGCCTTCGAGACGATTCTGGTCCTTCTTTTTGGAGGCATAATGGTTTGACAATTCGAGGAGTCTGCTGAGATTGCTCTAGTCTGTTTCCTACAAACGGCTTCAATCTATTGGAGGTGAGTTTTGGTTCCATAGATTCCGACTCCTGTCGAAAGGTGCTCCGACGGGGAAAACTTCGATACTCAAATTAAAATGAGTGGTTTTCGATAGAAATAAAACAAACTGAGCGAGAAAAAGAGGGTTGAGAATAAGAATCCTGTGATTTGTGTGTCGAGTGTATAGTATCCAGAGAGTGTATACATGGGACTTGGCATATAGGATCCTTTTATAGGTTGATCATCTATGAGTCGTGTATGCTCAAGGCGTTATAACCCTAGTTTTTTTGTGGGAATGCTCAAAAATCTCAGAACTCGATAATCAAATATTCTTGAGAAATCTACGATTTTTATCACATAGGAAATTAATCAAACCAGAGAGATTTCTTCATTTATCGATTAGATTTCAAAAGATTTTTTCCTTATCAGGAAAGTATGTATATTACCTCAAACCAATGGAGTAAACAATTAGCTTCTTATCGAATACGAAAAGGCTCTTATCGTCTAAGTGTACCGAATGCCTTTGGAAGTTACAAACCGATGACTTTGCGATCGATAGAGGTTATCCGATGTGTTGGACAGTGTCCACTCTTTGAAGAGATGGATCTCTTATCATTGACACATCGAAGTGTGAAATATTCATTGGATCACGAGCTCGTAAGATTTCGGATATAAGCCTAATGGGCTCTTGGGGTTATGTTCCATCAATAATAAAAGTAAAATTTACGTGTTTAAGGTAGAATTAGTTTTTTATGTGGTGTGATTAAAAATTATATAAATAATTCACTATACCTAAAAATTTTTATTTGTTTGTTAATGGACCAATTTCTATTCAGATTCATCACTTTGATCGATTTCAGTTTTCTAGAGACCGCTTCTAGATGGATTTGATTGGCGTTCAAAAGAATTCATAGCAAAGGTTCCCTTTTCTCAGCATGTGTCTCACGTTAACAATGTCAATCTCTCTCTTCTCTTCCATTTCTTTTCTTATTAAAACAAAATAAGCTTGACTCATTACTATGACTACAAGACTTTCCGGATTACAACATTCTATCGTAGCTAAATTATGATTCAAAATTGAAATAAATAAATACCTTCTAAATCTTATACTAAACTTTCCCAATTTCCTCACCTAGATCTCCAACAATTCCATCCAAATCAAGAAATCATATGAAAGCAGAGTAAATTATGACACTCTCTCTTTCTCTCTCTGTCTCTCTAAAGTTTTTAAAATCTAACCAAAATGGAAGGGAGAGGGAAGGGAGAAAGGTCGCCGGTGGGGAGGAGGAGGAGGAGGAGGGAGGCAGATCAGAGGAAGGTTGTGTGTGCATGGTGCATGCATGAGTTGATTAGAGTTAGGATGGTTTCAAATTATTTTTGAAGAAAAAATTATTAAATTTTAATTTTATTTTATTAAAAATTTATATTTAAATGATAGATTGAATCAGATTTTTTAAGAGTTAAATTCATATCTTAACCGATCCGATTAGATAAAAAATTGCCTCTAATTCATTTTTCAATCGTAAAATCTGATTTATCAGACATTGCCACCCCTAGCAACAATGAGGGTTGTTTTGGTCCTTCCGATCCTTTTGTCAATTCTTTAGTTAAAATTATTTTCATCGAACATCGCATATTGACATTTGGGTAGGGATTCATGAGCTATTTTCAATTTGTATCTCTCTGCCACGTGCCAAAATCCAGAGGAATTGGATCGTTTTGTTGTATTGCATAGTATGTAGATTGTCTCGTTCCTATCAATTTTGACTTGTTCCACATTTTTATATCACCATATTCAGCTACTTGATTGTGAACATAAACACATATGAGCATTGCTACATGATTGTAAACATAAACACGTGAGGATTACTTACAAGTTAGTTAATTAATTTATAAATTATAATTATAATTATAATTATAATTATAATTATTTGATAATTAAAATTTTTAAAAGTATTTATAATTACAAAAAATACTTATAATTAAAAAATAATAATAATAATAAATAAATTGTTCCTCATTTTGATATTTTTAAACATAATTAAAATAAACTATTTTGACCAATAAAAGTATATTTTCACCCTTTCATGTTTAACAAAAATTACAACTATACCACATGTTATATCCATCATGATCTTCTCTTTATTTTATATGATTTATAAGTATTCATTTTACTAAACAGTTATGATGGGACGTGGCCTAATAGCCCGAGTCAAGAGAGCCGATTC